>OX578151.1:108127535-108362558 GCA_951213105.1 Amaurobius ferox
TCCAGTTCACCCAGAGAGTGTAGACTGTAGAGCATTTATTTACAAGGATAAGCACAAAAAAATAATGTACTCAGACTACATAGACAATATACATAGACATAAAACACATCGTGGTCGATACTGTACATGTGCCAGTTTGAGCCTTCAAGGCCACAGAGGACCTCTGAAGGGCATGGGAAAGTTTTTCGCCCCCCCCCCCCCCCCTTTGTTCGCCCTTGGAGAAAGAATCGAAAATCCGACTCTGTTAGGTTCTATTCCATAGTCAGTACCATAAGTGTGCATAAATTCAGTCTTCAGATTCAAACAAGTAAAAAAAAAGAGGGAGGGGGTGTGTTCTGGGAGGATCTGGGAAGTCTTCCGAAAAAACGTCAATTTCTTCGCCCTAGAAGGGATTATCGAAAACACTGTTTCGTTAGGTTCTGTTCCGCGATCCTTACTATAAATTTGTAAAGATTCGGCGTTTCTTATCCACCGGTGTGTGTGTGTGTGTGTGTGGGGGGGGGGGGAATCTGGAGGTTTGGGAAAGCCATTTCAAACCCTCGCCCCTCCCTATTTTTGTCGTCTCCCGGAGGTTAAATCGAAGATCCAGCTCCGTTAGTTTCTGCCCCGTTATCAATACTATAAGTGTGCAAAGATGCAGTCTTCTAGATCTCCCTCCCCCTGCACAGGGGAGACTTCTGGAGCATAGGCGCCGACTACGGGGGGGGCAGAGGGGCACGAGCCCCCGCTGAACTTTTCCAGAGGGGGCAAAGCCCCCCTCTGGGAAATTTCAAGATTTTTTTTCTAACTTCATATTTTACTAAATACCAAAAAAATGAAGTTTTTTAAACATAAAAATATTTGAAAGAAAATCCTATCAACGTAAATGTCACATCTCAGTCTTGTTTACATCTTCCTTACCATAACTCCTTTAACTATCTCGCACACTAACCAAGCTGATCTTTACTCCCAGGAAACATGTTTACGCTAATGACAAAAACACCTGGTTACCAGAACTTTTTCGACTGACCACCTAATTCAAAGAGAAATTGAATATTTGCAGCCATGTTATTGGCATTTCCAAAAAATAGCTGTTTCCCTCCAGTAATAACTATAAATGATTACCACGAAGTAGGGATGACTTATTTTGTCTACCTAAAGAGATCTTATCTGTAATTACTCCTGGATTCTATATATCAGTGCTGTCTTTACAGGTGGCATCCATTCCGTTTGAAGCTGCAAAACCCCGCGGGTAAATTCCTGGTGAACACCGGACGTTTGACGCAGCACCGTAGTCAGGCAAGGGCCAGAGGGAGCTAAGCCCCCCCCCCCCCCCCCACACACACACACACGCTAGGTATACTCAGCCCATCCCCCTGATATAAATATTAAAGTTTTAGTTGTGATAAGAAATGTCAACCAACATGTCATCCAAATTTTGCATAAAAATATTATTTATGAGATTTTTTAGAAATTGCTTTGTTTTAAAGATTTTTTTAATTTAGCTGAATGTGTGATTATAGTGAAGATCAATTTATTTACATATTTAATTTAAAAATATTTAAATATAGACAATAGTATTTGGATACTTTTGTATTATTGCTGGGTTCATTGTTTTAATTTGTGTCAAAATCACCTGATAGGTAGTTAAGAGCTGATATTAAGCGTTAACGTGTATTAACTTTCAGACTTTTTTAATTAATTAACAGCTTTGCTACTAGTTAATTCTTATATAGTAAAATCCATTGTAATTATTATATATTTTGATATTGATGCATAGTAACTATATGGATTTTCCTAATCAACTCTTAGCTTACAAATAAAAATAGGCCTAAAAAGATTAAAAATATTTATCGTATAATAAATAAAACTGCTGATACCTTTCTTTCAACCTAGCCCGTCCGACCTACCCGAAGTTGTAAGATATCTGTTTAGACCGCCGAGACAATGCCATCTAATCGCTTGGAAGGACTTTCAAAACCCACAAATTTAACGTGCTCGTACACGAGAACAGTTTAGGCAAAGATTACACGAGAACAGTTTAGGCAAAGATTACACGAGAACAGTTTAGGCAAAGCCAAAAACCGAACTCGGGTCCCTCCGAGTTACAATCCTGTGACTTAACCACTCGGTTATCTCACTCCCAAAACACCTACTTGTAAAACAATAACTTACAAAACTTCCTTGAGGAAAGCATATATATGTCAGTTAGGTGACTACAGTTGCTTCGATGGCATTATAATCCCTCTTTTTCAGGACAAAATAACCGTATGAGCACTTAACAACCACTACTGCCGTTCCGTCTGGACAGTTCGTTCTTGGCGGTTGTTAAGGGCGGATACTGTTCTTTTGGCCTGAAGAAGGGGGCTTAAAATGACCACGAACCAATTGTAGTCAACCTAACTGACATATGCTTGCTTTCTTCAAGGCGGCCTTGTAAGTTGTTATATCTTTATCGACTTTGTGAATTTTTATATAATTTATCGGATTGTGCCCCCCCTGAGATTTGAAAACTCGGCGCCTATGTTCTGGAGGGTTTAGAAAGACAAAAACATGTTGAACAATTGTTATATAAATAGATACGCAATTACCAGAATAATAACCAAATTACTAAACCAAAAGCATTCACTATAGTAACCACAGACGTAGCCAGAATCTCGATAAGAGGTGGGGGCGAAATTCACAAATGTGAATATCCCCCCCCCCCCACTTCCAGTCCACATCCCTGCTAGTCACGATTCTAAAGAAAGGTTCTGTAAAACATTACTTCAAATTGGTAGAAAACTTTTGAATCTCTGAATGTCTTATACAACCAATAAAATAAAAAAAATAATCTCATTTTAACCCTTTCGGGTCATATTTATTTCCTCCAAGCTGCTTGCCCAAGTCCTAATTATTTTTTGAGGGAAAATAGATGAAAACAACCTATCAACAAAAAACGATGATTAATTTATTTTTTAATATCATTTTTGCACGTATTCCAATTAATCAATTTCACTATTACTTATTCGACTATATCCCTTTCAGAATTTAAAACATCGCTCAATTTGTTTCCTCGCAACTTTTTCCTCGTTGTACACACCTATTCATCCATACTTGATGACTTATTCACACTCTCATTCAAAATCCTCATCAAAATGCAATTCCCATTGAATTAATATCCCGTGAAGTAAATGACTATCGGCGAATTCTTGGACTTCAAAACACAGAACTGTTATAAAAAGAAGTTTCTCTCTGGAATGGAACGAACTGGATCCACTAGAAGGATGTCAACGGATTTGTTGCATAATATTCCATGTGGAAAGTGAACCTATTTGATGAACCTACTTTTGTAATTTTATGTCATATTTTTGAAAAATTTATTTGAAACACGTGCAATATCTTGAGAACGGCTCATACTAAAGTTTGTTGCACGAGCAGATATAACGTCCATTGCGCGAGATATAAAATATATGCAAATTTTGATAGTATTCTGTATAATGTTGTTCCTCACAATATGCTATTAAAATATTTAATTTCTCGAAAGAGAAACATAAAAATGTCTGTTGATCTGTACAGGCAGATCTAAGAATAACATATCCTAATCCGTTTGTAAACAAATTTACAGAAAATATGAAGTTTAATTCAATATATGCCAAAATGAAGGCGCTAAAATAGTATTGTAAAAGTTCATGGGCGTCCATAGAACCTTTTTCCAGGAGAGTAGATGGGGGGGGGGGGGGGCACACCTCTGACGTCAATGGGGCAAACTCAAGGATAAAATGTACAACATCGATTAGCTTGATATCCACCTTTGTGACCTTGAACATTCAAGGGAAGGCAAGAGCCCCCCTTTTACCGAGCTATGGGCGTCCATGTAGAAATTATACCCATACCATTTTATCTTGTTTCAGCAATTGGTTCCACACAAGAAAGAAATATACGAGTTTGGAAAATTTGTGCCAAACTAAAGCACAGATATCTTAAAATAGAAAACATCAATCATTTCCATAATCTTATATCTTAAGGCTATAATAAAACCTCCACTCAATATAAAAGCTTTCATTTATAAAATTTATTTTTATATCAATATCTTTATTTAAATCGTATAAATTCATATAAATTGAATAAATATCATCTGTCACATAAGCATATTTGATTAAATTTCGTTGCTAAGCGATATGGCATAATTTTCTTTGAATAGATTTTAGGAAGAAATCATTTGCATAATGCTATTTGTATGGAAGATTTAGTTTTTTTTTTTAATAAACATGTCTACAACCCCTTAGTCTTAGAAATTCGAAAGATGGACAGGGTTATTCGCAGTGAAAGTAGAGAATAACTATATCAAATTGCACAGGGGAGACTTCTGGAGGGTTTAGAAAGACAAAAACATGTTGAACAATTGTTATATAAATAGATACGCAATTACCAGAATAATAACCAAATTACTAAACCAAAAGCATTCACTATAGTAACCACAGACGTAGCCAGAATCTCGAAAAGAGGTGGGGCGAAATTCACAAATGTGAATATCCCCCCCCCCCCCCCACTTCCAGTCCACATCCCTGCTAGTCACGATTCTAAAGAAAGGTTCTGTAAAACATTACTTCAAATTGGTAGAAAACTTTTTAATCTCTGAATGTCTTATACAACCAATAAAATAAAAAAAATAATCTCATTTTAACCCTTTCGGGTCATATTTATTTCCTCCAAGCTGCTTGCCCAAGTCCTAATTATTTTTGAGGGAAAATAGATGAAAACAACCTATCAACAAAAAACGATGATTAATTTATTTTTAATATCATTTTTGCACGTATTCCAATTAATCAATTTCACTATTACTTATTCGACTATATCCCTTTCAGAATTTAAAACATCGCTCAATTTGTTTCCTCGCAACTTTTTCCTCGTTGTACACACCTATTCATCCATACTTGATGACTTATTCACACTCTCATTCAAAATCCCCATCAAAATGCAATTCCCATTGAATTAATATCCCGTGAAGTAAATGACTATCGGCGAATTCTTGGACTTCAAAACACAGAACTGTTATAAAAAGAAGTTTCTCTCTGGAATGGAACGAACTGGATCCACTAGAAGGATGTCAACGGATTTGTTGCATAATATTCCATGTGGAAAGTGAACCTATTTGATGAACCTACTTTTGTAATTTTATGTCATATTTTTGAAACATTTATTTGAAACACGTGCAATATCTCGAGAACGGCTCATACTAAAGTTTGTTGCACTAGCAGATATAACGTCCATTGCGCGAGATATAAAATATATGCAAATTTTGATAGTATTCTGTATAATGTTGTTCCTCACAATATGCTATTAAAATATTTAATTTCTCGAAAGAGAAACATAAAAATGTCTGTTGATCTGTACAGGCAGATCTAAGAATAACATATCCTAATCCGTTTGTAAACAAATTTACAGAAAATATGAAGTTTAATTCAATATATGCCAAAATGAAGGCGCTAAAATGGTACTGTAAAAGTTCATGGGCGTCCATAGAACTTTTTCCAGGAGAGTAGATGGGGGGGGGGGGGCACACCTCTGACGTCAATGGGGCAAACTCAAGGATAAAATGTACAACATCGATTAGCTTGATATCCACCTTTGTGACCTTGAACGTTCAAGGGAAGGCAAGAGCCCCCCTTTTACCGAGCTATGGGCGTCCATGTAGAAATTATACCCATACCATTTTATCTTGTTTCAGCAATTGGTTCCACACAAGAAAGAAATATACGAGTTTGGAAAATTTGTGCCAAACTAAAGCACAGATATCTTAAAATAGAAAACATCAATCATTTCCATAATCTTATATCTTAAGGCTATAATAAAACCTCCACTCAATATAAAAGCTTTCATTTATAAAATTTATTTTTATATCAATATCTTTATTTAAATCGTATAAATTCATATAAATTGAATAAATATCATCTGTCACATAAGCATATTTGATTAAATTTCGTTGCTAAGCGATATGGCATAATTTTCTTTGAATAGATTTTAGGAAGAAATCATTTGCATAATGCTATTTGTATGGAAGATTTAGTTTTTTTTTTTTAATAAACATGTCTACAACACCTTAGTCTTAGAAATTCGAAAGATGGACAGGGTTATTCGCAGTGAAAGTAGAGAATAACTATATCAAATTTAAGAAGAAATATCTAGCAAAAACCTGTCTATATCTGTATACGGAACAGACAAGCAAACAAACAAAATAAAAAAATAAACAAACAGACTTTCAATTTTATATATATTGGTTTTTGAGAATTTTTGATTTCCACAAATTTTCTGAAAGGGAAAAAAACAAGAATTAGTATAAGGAAAATGTCTTTTCAATTCTCAGAGCATAAACACTAATACTATTAAGTCCTTGTTCTTCTTTGTTAATTGCGCACAAATTAATCAGACATTCTACAAGCGAACTCGCTAAGTAATCACCGACACTGCTGAGATCCTGTGAGCGAATCCCCACCCCCACTCCTGAAATCAATAATGTTCTGTCCCAATTCAAGATCAATAAAGTCCCAGAGACTGCAAAGGGCTTAAGCTGCTCTCTGGATCTGCGGAGCGAAACCATAGAGCTATTTTCGAAAAATCTGCGCCTATATATATCTGCCGATGGCGTAGCCAAAGGGGCGGGGTAAAGAGTCATAACCCTTCATTTGCGCCACAAGAACATTAGCTCTCTCACTGGATTCTTTTCGACTAACGCGACCAGACGTCTTCAAATTTCATTCCTTGTCCCATAAAAATGCAAAACTGTGAGTACACAAAATGTCCTCAAATATGAATGAATCTCTAAAAATTAAACTGTTTGAGTACACAAAAATGTCCTCAAATATGAATGAATATCTCTAAATTAAACTGTTTGGGTAGACAAAATATCCTCAAATATGAATGAATGCCCCCAAATTAAATTGTTTGGTTACACAAAATGTCCTCAAATATGAATGAATCTCTAAATATTAAACTGTTTGGGTACACAAAATGTCCTCAAATATGAATGAATGTCCCCAAATTAAACTGTTTGGGTACACAAAATGTCCTCAAATATGAATGAATCTCTAAAAATCAAACTGTTTGGGTACACAAAATGTCCTCAAATATGAATGAATCTCTAAAAATTAAACTGTTTGGGTACACAAAATGTCCTCAAATATGAATGAATCTCTAAAAATTAAACTGTTTGGGTACACAAAATGTCCTCAAATATGAATGAATATCTCCAAATTAAACTGTTTGGGTACACAAAATGTCCTCAAATATGAATGGATATGTCCAAATTAAACTGTTTGGGTAGACAAAATGTCCTCAAATATGAATGAATATGTCCAAATTAGACTGTCTGGGTACACAAAATGTCCTCAAATATGAATGTCCCCAAATTCTGCTTTAGCTTATTCATGCCTGTGAAACGTACAAATTATAAAACCCCTTAGACTACTCTAAAACTTCAGTAACCCAGAGTTTGCATTAGTGTGGACAAAGTCAATAATATATTCATTTACTGTTTATGTTCATTTTCTGGTGTAAAAGATGCATATACATATTGCATATCAACAAATCATTGATATTTATTCACAATCTATAAAATAAAAGTTTCTTTTTATTCTTAAAATTCAAAATTTGTTGTACTTCAATCTTGATTGCAATTAAAGATATTTGATAATGTTACATTGCTGGTTCATATTAGTCCGAATTTATTCTGTGATTCATGTTCTCCAATGTTTAGCGTCATTTACTAAGATTTAGCAGTAAATTATTTTTAGACAATGTACATATTATTCACGATGATGCATGTGAGATTATATTTGTAAGTTGAATAAAATTGCCTTGATAGTTTCTGATTTTTCCAATTTAAAAAATCTGATGTGGGCATCATATGATTTTCCATACAGACTCATATTCACGTTCCCTTTATTTCTTCAATAATTCATTAAATAGAGTTTAATTTCACAAAATAACACCTATAATTATTTTAAATTGCACTGAATTTGCACTTTTAATTCAATTTACGTCTTCATAGAGTAATGGAGTTGGTCTTATTTTTTTCATCGCCAAAAATTACGTATCAAACAAACATTTAATTCATATACTATTTGAGCATATGTAGTCTGTTATTTTAGATTTTGACGATTTTTTTAGGGCCATTTTGCAATATAGGCAGGTTCATTTTTTCCGAATCATACCAAACTCTTATCAGTACCAGGGTAACCCACAAGTGACTTATTTACCATATTTTATGAAATTTGGTAAATTAGTTTTTGAATTAGAGTGGATACATAAAATTTTTGCGGGCCATTTCGCAAATAAACACCTGTTCTTTAATCCCGAAACATACCAAAATTTAATCAGCATCAGGGTAACCTACAAGTCTACTCAATTTCGTGAAATTTGATTTATTAATTTTCAGCTAAAGTGAATACAGACAATTTGTTCGGGCCATTTCGCAAAAAAAGACAGGTTATTTTATCCCGAATCGTACCAAAATCTGCTCAGCACTAGGATAAATCAGGAGTAACTTATCTTCCAAATTTTGGGAAATTTGGGCTATTAGTTTTTCAGCTAGAGTGGATACAGATAATTTTTGCGGGCCATTTCGGCATTCAAAAAAGGCGGTTTCTTTAATCTCGAATCGTACCAAAATCTAATCAGTACCAGGGTCTCTTATAAGTGACTTATAAAATTTTATAAAATTTGTTCAATTAGTTTTTCAGTTAGAGTGGATACAAAGATTGCACAGACAAACACATAGATACACATACACACAGACGCCACGTTAAAAATAGTTTTTTCGTATTCTAGAGATCCCGAAACGTGTAGATCCGTGTAGCTTGGGGCCTCGGATGCCTTCTTAATGTTCTGTAGCGGACATTTTATTATTATTTTTTTTTTGCTTCCGCGTGTAAAATATTAAATTATAAAGATCTGATGTGGGCAGCACATGACTTTTTCTGCAGACTTATATTCACGTTCTCTTTATTTTAATTAAATTTAATTCACTTTTAATTCAATTTTCGTTCTCGTTTGGTAACAGGAGTTATTTTTAAATGTGGCGTATAGAAAAAATACAAAAAAACTAAAATATCTCGAGAACGGCTAGCCCTGGTGTAATGGGGTTGATCTTATTCTTTTCTTCGTTAAAAATTACGTATAAAACAAGCATTTGATGGATATATTTGAGTATACGTAGCTTTTTAGTTTAGATTTTGACAATTTTTGTGGGCCATTTTGCAAAAAAAGGCAGGTTATTTTTTTCCGAATCGTACCAAAATCTAATCAGTACCAGGGTGACCCGTAAGTGACTCATCTACCGAATTTTGTGAAATTCGGTCCGTTAGTTTTTCAGCTAGAGTGGATACAAACTTTTGAGGGCAATTTTGCAAAAAAAGGCGAGTTCCTTTATCCCGAATCGTACCCAAAACTAGTCAGCACCAGACTCGTCCACAAGTGACTTACCTACCAAATTTTGTGAAATTCGGTCGATTAGTTTTTTAGTTAGAGTGGATACAAAATCTGCACAGACAGACAGACCGACACACAGACACACACACAGACATCACGCTAAAAATGGTTTTTTCGTATTCTAGAGGTCTCGAAACGTGTAGATCCATCGAAAACTCGAGTTGCGATTTTCGGCATGTATCCAATACTTTCCCTTTACGTTACCATGTATTGCAGGGAAAGTAAAAAACAATTTTCAGATCACGCAGGTGTCGATTGTAGTCAAGGTCTATTGAAAGGTAAGGTTGGCCAAAGATTGTACGCCAACAGCTGGAATTCTCCCCTCCCTTCGCGACTGACGTCACTGGTCCCAAAGACAGGTCCGTAGCCCGTTGCTGTCATAAGAAATACATTGAATACCGCAGCAATTTTCTTAATTTAAATATACATCACATAGTATATTGAAATTTCTACCGAGTAAATGATAGATTACATTTCATTATTCATATATAAGAATATAATATTAAATGAAACTAGTTATGGTAAATTTTATTTAGGACTGTATTGTTAGAGTTGTTTTTAAGCATCTCTAACGATGATATTAGCAATTGAGCTGTTTAAACTATGCTAAAATATTTTCTGCATTTTAAAATTGTTATTAGTTTTTCTTTAATAAGTGCATAGTAAAATATCGGAGGATTTAGCTAAAATACAAAACACTATTATTCTATCTCAGACTAGAATAATAAGCCACCAAAACCTGTCCATTTTTATCGAACTGCTTTAAAATATGCTTGTAGACTTGACATGATAAAATAAATTAGAAGACAGTAAATGATTTTGCTGAATGTAATTCAAAAATAGTTTTCAGAATTATAGAAATAAATAAATATGTGACGTCCTTAAAGATTTCAGGCAGAAAAATGCTCGTATTATATTTTTTTTCATAATGAAATTGATATGTGTACGAAATCCAATTATTTAAAGACTTCTCAGAATGCGAACAAATGTGGAAATCATATTTTGTACGATACAAAAGATCAGTACAATTATTTTCTTTAATTATGTATTATCATTGTTTCATGATGGTCAAAAAATTGAATTATTCAAGAAGTTAAATGAGCACTGAATTTCATATAACGATAGGCAATTTTTGAATATGGGTACTTCATGATAAAAAAAATGTAAAAATTAAAAAAAGTAAAGGGATCGGACGAGATACTGATTAGATAAGTTCAGTTTTGACCAGATTTTGAAAATGCCTTTCATAAAGGAACGTCTACCGAAATTGTGCCTTATTTACGCTATATGTTTGAAAATCAATGAAAGCTAACACGTCCAACCAGTCAGTAGGTTTTAATCAATTGCGTCGACAGAAAAAATGGGGGGGGGGGGGGCGATAATGAAATGAGTTGCTTCCTATTTCTCCTAATATCCTTCCTTCTAACTTCAATAGTTTTCGATAGGTTTCTGGGGGGGGGGGGGGGGTATATCTCCCAATACCTCTTTAGTGGCTTTACTAGATTTGATCTCACGATCTTTCAACTAATTCTGGCGTTACAAAGGTCAGTGATCAAATGACTGGGCTACGGATTTTCCCCTATGGGAGAGAAGGATAATTTTAAAATTGGCCATTCTATAAACGAGGAATGCCTTCATGGAGGACATTTTAAGGGAAGCTGCGTCACATTTATGTTACATGTTAGGAAAACTATGAAAACCTAACACACGCAGCCCGTCAATTCCTAACTACTAGGTCATGAGTAAACCTTAAAATTTAAAGCTCTCTCTCCATTGCTTCTTCTTCATTTCTTCACGTGAACGACCAGAAATTCTTTCAGTTTTTCTTTTCATGGCGTTTCTTTTCATTTGTTCATTTATGTGCCTTATTCGAAAGAAGGTTTTTGGTTCTGGTATATGTTCTTACAACATCAAGATCTATTTCAGGAAATTGTTCTTTTATTTTCAGTTGGAGGTTCTTTAAAATGTTTCTTGAATTAGAAATAAAATTTCCGTGTAGTTTTAAAAAAATATCTTATAATTTGGTGACTGTTTCTACCCAGGTATCATGTGGAACAATTAAACCACCTCTTGATAAAGATTCAATCCATTTTTTGTCATTTTCGGATGTTGATTCCACTAGATATGAATAAGTTCCAAACTGCGCTTCTTTGTGACGATATGCCAAATATCCTGCAAAAAAAAAAACGCAAGGCTTCTTTTTCATTTACAACAGGACTGAAATGAATGTCATGTTGAGGCTCAATGCAGGGGGGGAGGGGGCAATCTGCAGTGATGCTGCATAGTCTTTTTCTTCTAATTTGAAAAATAAAGTCGCAGTTAGTGTTTGATCTTGGTTATTTTCCACATTTGTATTTATTGGCATAGGAAGCTTAGACCCAAGCAATAATGTTTTAAGCCGGGATTTGAAATCAGTAGTACGAGGATGGTTATAAAATCGTACAAGACCTCTAATTTGGGAAAATATATTTTCTAAAGCATCTTGATTGACTCTAACTTGTCATTATGTATTTAATATTATTTTTTTTTTCATGTCATCATAAAGTCCTTTTAAGCTTGCTCTTGAAACAAGAATGCCTTTTTGGAAAGGCAGTATTGAAGTTTTAGAAATGACTCTGAGTTCCGTAATATCCGCTTGCATTTGACTTAGAATTTGCATTTGGTCATTTATATTATTTCCAAAAGCTGAGCGCTTTGATTTATTTTCATCATTAGAAACGCGAGAGTTAAAAACATCGACACATTTTCCCATGCTTCGGAAAGGTCTGGCTAGGGACCAGTGACGTCAGTAATTCCAAGAACTCTGGACAGGAGTAGGTTGCCAGAAACGAATGGCCTACCTCTCTTACTTCCATTTACCTTGGATTGTAGTTACCTATTTACAAGCGCAAACTGGTATAGCTTATTTACCTGTAAATTTGTCTCTACTTGGAAGACCGAAGCGGTTGATGCAGGGTCACCCATACAAATTATGGGCTTCTGCAAAAATGTACTATGCTTCCCCCCCCCCCCCCTTCCATATTTGATTTTTTTCTTTTTGTAAATTTTTCATGCCTTTCGCTCCACTCGAGTGGTATCCGTCCTGATTTATGAATGGCTCTTGTGGATGGTTCAAAGGAGGAGGTCAATGATCGTAAATATTGTTTAGACAATAGAAAATTAATAGAAAGCTGATGAATTTGTGGATTTAATAGAAGTGTTATAACTCTTAAATCGTCTTTTGGTAATTGTGACATCAATTAATTGTTTTCGATTTTAAAAGTATGTGCAATGAAGTTAATGATATGATGGAGCTTATTCTTTTTAAAATGTACTGTTAACCGATATTATTACTTTGTGTATATATATATATATATATTAGAAATATATATACTAGAATATGTACTTGTCGTTGTTCAGGGTTAGAATATTTCAGCTGCGGGTTCATTGAATTCATTCATTCTATTTTTTAAAAGGCGTAGTCGCGCCACGCCCGCTTTTCAGCAAACTACTTTTTTTGAGTTAAAGAAAAAAAAATGCGTGTACACCCTAAATAAGGTCCTTTTGTTTACCATTTAATAGAACGCTAAAAGATGGGCCGCCAAATACCTCATTATCCGATCACAGTTCCTTAATAAAAACATTTTCAAAAGAGAAAAATAGTTCTTGTATCAAGAGAAGTAAAAATAAAATTTTGTATGTTATTTTCAAAAATTCGAGTCCTATTTAAGGGTGAGCGTCAGTAAATCTTCTGCCCTATCCGCGCTTTGTTAATTTTCGCAGAGCACGTTTTTCCGAAATTCTGCTCAAACAGTTGCGAAATATTTTCTGAAAAATAAAATGCAATGCTTAGATTATATTAAAACTAAATTTAATACTCAATAAAATATAGAATATATTTTTATTGTACTCCAAAATATTTTTCGTGCTGCCATCTGTTGTCGTAATTTAATTCATACCGACTATTTTTATTTTTTAATGAACGGTTTTAAATGTTTATTCCTTCTAATACGGCATTAAATACAACAGATCATATATAATAATGCCACAATCTCAATTGAACTTGGACTTGAAGACAAGGCTGCAGTCCTCAGCGATGTACATTCAGATAGATCCCCTTATCAAATTTATAGAATGAGAAATTACCTTTCCGTGATTGTGGCATCATTATATATGATCTGTTGTTGTATTTGATACTGTATTAGAAGGAATAGACATTTTAAAATGGTCATTAAAAAATAAAAATAGTCGGCATGAATTAAATTACGACAACAGATAGCAGCATCAAAAATATTTTGGATTAAAATAAATATATTCTATATTTTATTGAGTATGAAATTTAGTTTTAATATAATCTAAGCATTGCATTTTATTTTTCAGAAAATATTTCGCAACTGTTTGAGCAGAATTTCGCCGGACAATGTGTTCTGCGAAAGTTAACAAAGCGCGGTTAGGGCAGAAGATTTACTGACGCTCACCCTTAAGTCACATTTTAGAGCACACTCATGACATTGAAATAATTCTATATTCCAAATATTGAAAATTTATCTTTAAAATCAACGAAATTAGAAAAATTACAAATTTTACAGCACTCAAATTTCTGGACCAAAAGGTTGAGACCATAGAAAGAATGAGATGAAACTCTTATAGATGAAGCGCTTGAAAATGCCATAATGCTTTGAGAATTATATCTAGGTGTTGCTGGTGTTAGTAAAGTAGCCACTATTGTTAGTTGACACAACAGAAAGGCATAGTTTTTAGTATATGTATTTTTTATTATTTTTAAATTAAGGATTCCCTAATTATGAGTATAATTAATCAGTGCTTTTTAGTAGTAGTAGGATAGAGTACAGAGTATATGGAGATAAAAATAAATTGAACAGCAATAATTTTGAATATGTAGGAAGATTCTTATTGTTTTAGTTCTAATTTGCATTGCGCTAAGTTTTTTTACAAAATTGACAGTTTAAATGAATATTTTAGGCCTTTCGCCATAGAAATGCATACAATGCAGGACTACTTATCGTATTGCAGCGCCGCCTGAATTATTGTCTCAAACGATATTGGCGTTTTCTTAATATGAAAATTTAACTCCTTACTTTTATCTCTATGGTTGAAACATTGTTCGCAGAATTCCTGAGAACGAAAGTGAGCAACATCGTCTGCTCTATAAATTAAATTTAAATATGGCGAAAATTCTTCCGAATTTCAACTATTAAGTTCATACCTTTTAAATTTATTCGAATAAAAATAGGGGTGGTGGGGGGGGGGGGGGTTATCTTACTGTTAACCGATATTACTAATTTCTCATAGGTTATATACATATTGAGGTATTTTATAGTTAAACTTTGACAAAATTTGAAATTATGAAGACGAATTTAAACTGCCATCACTTGCGTTACCGTCAGTTTTGGCTTTATACTTTTGTTTAATGTGATGATGTTGAAAATCTGTTTACATGTAAAGTTATTGTAAAATTATTCTGTTGCAGAGCCGCCTCGGATTCTGTTTGAAATTCGAAAATGTGTAAAATGTATGATTTAGCATGTTTCCTTTTCTTTCTTTTATGCTGTGGATCTGAATGCTTTATTATAGTTTACTATAGTTTTGTTCTTAGTTACCACAATTGGATATTTATATTGAGCATTTTTTTAGAATTTACATGATATTTCACAATGCTGTTTATAGAATCTATTTTCAGATATCAGCATCCATGGAAACTTTTTCTCTATTTTTTTTTTCAGCACGACATAGTCGATAATTGCAATGGTAAAAGAATACTTTTAGGTGTCAAATTTTTGTGGACCTGTGGAGACTAATGACAATTAGTCACCAGGATTGTTAAATGTGCTCAAATTTCTACCAGTTTGGCTTGTACAGCCAATGTTTTTGCAGGCCATCCACTAAAACTTATCCGTCAAATAAAAGAGTGGATAAAATTAAAATGTCGTTGGATTCAAGAGGGAAAGGAGTAAATATAAAGCCTAACACACATGTGAAGTTTTCGGTATTATTCCCACTGAACAAAATCAATACTTATCATCTGTCTCCCAATTTTACCTCACTTTAAAAATTGAATCGCGAAACTCGAATGTGAAAATAATTGAAATATCACTTAAAATATATTGCCAACCTGTTAAGCACTAAGGCGCATATGTGCATGTTGTGTATGTTATGGTATTATGCAATTAATGTTTGTAAGGGAAGTGTCTGCCCAGGGCCGCCCATAAGGGGGGGGGGGGACACTATTAGAGTGGAAGGGCCCGAATTCCAAAGGGGTCCCGAACCGCCAATATTTTCTTTTGGGGGCTGGAGAAAATATGAAAAATTCACAAATAAATGAGAATGTCAAATATGGAGGAGGGTCCTCGATAAATGTTTGTAGGTGGCTCATAAATTCTCTGGGTGGCCCTGGTCTGCCTTTTTCGTCAAAAGTTATAATTCACGTCATGTTTTCTTCCGTTTGATAATGCGGACGAGGGACAGCCTCGTCTTAAATTTGGATTTAAAAAATAACCACGGTTTAAGATTCCAAGGGAAATCTGCTCACCATAATGGCGTGTGGTTTTAAAAATTTTCACGCCATTTCCAAAATTTTAGTCGCCACTGAGGACCGACGTTCAGCAACCCAGCAGATGTCACCCAATTTGAAAGACGCTTGAGCCCAGACTTGCTCAATTTGTCCAGTCAAACTGGCGTAAGATGTGGGCAAAATTGTGACAGAAGCTTTATAAGTGCGTTTCTCCTCAGGAATAGGTACTGTTTGACATATGCAAAATCCGACAAATTCGGGCCACGGGAAAACCCCGAAAATCACATTTCAAAATGGCGGCATGTAAATATAGAATGAAGACTTTTATAGTCGTATTGTTACTTTCCTTATATACATAATGTATAAGGAAAGTATTGTGACGGGGTCGAAAATTCGAATTCGAGTTTTCGACGGGAGAGCACATTTCAAGCATCCCTGATCACGAATCAAACATTTTTGAAGTGATGTCTGTGTGTGTGTGTGTGTGTGAAAGTATGTGTGTGTGTGTGTGTGTCAGTGAGTCTGTGGAGACGATAACTGACGAACGAATGGACCGATTCGAACAAAATTTGGTACAAAAATCACAATCCGTAAACACTGGAAGCCTATTGTTTTTATACGCAATCGAATGTTCAGAACCCCCCTAAATTTTCGAATGAAATTTTGAAAAAATCGTTAAAAAGTCAAAACCGCTAATAAAGTTACGCAAATAGACATTTCTTAGGTAATTTTTCATTAGAAAATGATTGACATAAATTTTAGAACGTTAACATGAACCGTTCTCGAGATATTGTACATTTTTCAAAAAAATTATCAAAAAGTCATATAAAATAAAAATAAAAATATTTCCTATTCAGAAACATGTTCACTTTTCATATGTAATATCATGCGATAAATTGGGTGACATCATTCTCGTGGATCTAGATCGTTCCATTCATGAAAAAAGATACTTTGAGTAATACTTTTGTATTCGAACGCCAATAGTCATTTATCTGCTGTAAGAATAACATATTTTTTCGTCCATAACGCTTGGCGAGATTTTGGCGACGAATTTGGCGGAATGTCGCCAACCTGGCGACTTTTTGAAATGTTGCCAAATTAACGAAAATCTCGCCAAATGGAAAAAAATGACGCTAAATCAATGAGTATGGCGAGTAATTGTCGAAAATTCAATATCTTGGAAAGAATATTAGTATCTACTGTAAGAAAAACCTATTTTTTTACTGTAAAAGTAGTAAATTCATTACATTATATAAGGAAAGTCATGTGTTGCCCACATCAGATTTTTTTTTTATCTATTGAAACATCCATTTCCTCGGAAAAAATAACAGTTCATTACGGCATGGCCGTCGTTTTGAAATGCGAAATTTAGGGCTTTCCCGTCACCCGATTTTGTTTGATTTTGGATATGCTAAACAGTCCCATTTCTGAGTAGAAAACCACCCAAAACAACACTTCTGTTGCAATTTTGCTCAGGTTTGATGATCATTTTTCGTAGTTTGACAGCAGAGTTGGTGAACGAGCTATTACAAAAGTGTCAAACCCATGATCTGACTGAAAACACTAAACCCCCCCATTTCATATTTATAATGAGTAATGGACATTAAAATTTAATTTTCACCTATATTATTGAATACCCACGTTATTCATTTTATCTATATATTATTGATGTGAATGATCGATGTCATATTGCTTAGCGGCAAAGCCAAACCCAGAAAGTACCAAAAGTGATTATAATGAAATTAAAATTCCTTTATTGATTTCTGCTTTGTTCAAAAGCTTAGTGTTTAAAAATTATATGCACTGAAATGTTTGACTGAGTGAAGGGCTAATGTATTAGAATTGTCGAGCACTTCTACTATAACTATAGAGCATCTATGATTTTGGTGTCATTCGAACTGTCTCAGCTTTAAGACCAAGGAAAAATGTCAAAAATTCGAATACGGATTGAATAGTAAAAATTTAAGGAATAATAAAAATAAATAATAAAAAAGAACTAGAAAAAAGTGCTTAATTATTGAACGCTTGAACTGTAGCTGAAATCTGAGTTTTGGTCTCATTCGATCTATCTCAGCTTCCAGGTCAGCGATAAAATCGAAAACTCAAAATAAGAGTGACGATATAAAAAGATTTCTAGAAAACTTGCCTCTTAAAAACAATAAATGCGCAATTCGATACAGTAGCGTTGCCAGAATATTTTTGGGGAGGAGGAGGAACAAAATATATTATTTTCTATTTCTCCAATTATCATTTATACGAACTTCAATAGGTTCTGATGAGTCCCTAGGGTGGTTATAATCCCTAAATCCCCCCCACCTTTGGGGACGTCACTGATTTGATATCCTTTCGTTGTCAGATATTATAATAGCAACATTTATTTAGTGTGCTCAACAACTTTTATTAAGCGTGTAGGTTTCACACATAAGACCACCAGCCAATAAGAATACTCGAAGCACTAGTGAAATGATTAGCTGTGTGTAATTATCACAACAGTGGAAGAGAAGAACATTTTTAGGATTGTCAATTAACAAATGTTCAAATTAAAAGAAAAACAAAAAAACATTTTGAACCAAGTATACACTGAACTCTAACCAACTCATCAGAGTGAACTTAATTAGCAATTTAACGATTGAAGAAATGAGTTGGAATATAAAAAAGAGTGTGATCATTCCGCAGAATTTCTGCCGAAACAAACGAACGTTGTCGGGGCGCTTTGAAGCGGGACCATCGCATTTGATTCGAAACCGACGACCGCAATTTAACGACATTTATCTGCGATCATTCGAATTTTCGATTTCTATCTAAACGTGAGATTGTGTTCTGAGTAAAGTCCTTCACTGGTCAAATTCCACCCTTATCGACTACGATTCTAGATTATTTTCAATTTGAAGCGATGTAACCGGATTTTGTAGTCGCTCTTACTTAAATAAGGTATCCAAAAAATGAACCCCTGCGATCGCCAATTTCAGATTAAAATCAAAGTTTTAAGAAATTCGTACATATGTCCATAACTCGTCATAGAAATTGATTGGGGTATAAAGAAGGTTTCCAGGGAAGTCATTATAAGCACCCTATTAACTTTAAGGAAAGGTCACACGTTAAATCTATAATCATGGTAAAGTGATTAAGTCCGATCGAATAATAATAATTGCAGCGCCCCTAGCAGAGAATTTAAAAAGTTAGGATCACGAACTCGGAAACAAAGCGAGATCGACGAAAATAGCCATTTACAAAGTTGTAGAGTGTTGTCTAATGAGTTGAAATCAATCTTAAAACTGTCAAAGAAGGCATTTATTTGACACAACCGAAATGCTGTCCTATTCATGCACAGGAATCTAATGTACAACCTGTTCAAAATTCCCCGCGTTAGCAACCATGCGCATTTGAATTCCTGAAAGAATATAATCGCTTACTTTGATAAGCAGTGCAGGTGTCACCGTAATGCAGTCCCCGATGATACGACTTTTCGACTACCTTCCATGGATGCGTTCAATGCATTCTTGATGTCACCTTCTACTCATCATAGTATAATGCCCTATAACTTTGTAGACTTTCTCTTCGCTTTGTTGCCGAGCTCGTATTCTAACATTTTAAATTCTCCGCTGGGCGCGGTACAATCTCTTTTATTCGACCGAACAGTGTAACTTTACTATAGATCGACCTAACCTAGCGTGTATCTTTCCTTACAAAGTTATTGAGATGAGACTTTCCTAGAAACCTCGTTATATAGGGGCTTTTTCTTTTTGCATCAGGTGCCTTCAGCCCCGTGCAAACCGCCCCATGGCGTTGACCCTTTTCCTGAAGATCGATCGCAACTCGTGCGATTCCCTCGTCAATCTGGAATTTGGTGCGTAATGTGACTGACCTGCATAGCGACCTGCATAGTGACCTGCATAGTCAGCATAGCGATTTGCAAAGTTGGAATACAGTAAGCTTTTTGCTACCATTAAGAGTATCAGCTATTCCCTGCAGAGCGCGTAATAAGAGCAATTCCTTTAGGCGGGTTCTATGTGTATGAATTTGCGTACTCTTATTACCCTGAAATTAGCACAGGCAGTGTTTCTTTCAGGCATACCTCATGGGGGTGGGGGGAGCGAAGCCCCCCGGAGACGTGCATTCGTCCCCCCCCCCCCCCCGGAAATATTTTACGTTAACCTAGTTTCTAGTTATGTGAGACAGCATTTAGATGTATTTATATAGGGCAAATAGAAAACTTCCCCCCTAAAATTTCATTCACCCCACCCCCGGCCAAAAAGTCCTGAAAGAAACACTGAGTACAGGGTAATAAGCACAACAAATTTTAAAATAAAATCGTATAAATTGAAATAGTAGAATTTTTACTTTTCTTATATACTTGCATATTATAAATGCATAAGGAAAGTATTGTGACGGAGTCGAAAATTCGAATTCGAGTTTTCGACGGGAGAGCACGTTTCGAGCATTCCTGAACACGAATCAACCGTTTTTGAGGCGATGTCTGTGTGTGTGAGAGTCTGTCGAGACGATATCTCACGAACGAATGAAGCGATTCGAGCGATATTTGGTAAAAAAAATTACAATCCGCGAATGCTGAAAGTCTGTTGTTTTTAAACGCAATCGAATGTGCAGAACACTCCCAAATTTTGAAATGAAATTTTGAAAAAATCATCAAAAAATGAAAACCTTTAATTCAGTTACGTAAATAATCATTTCTTATGTAATTTTTCATTATAAAACGATTGGTATAAACTTTAAAAAGCTAGCATGAACCGTTCTTGAGATATTGCACATTTTTCAAGTAAATTTATCAGAAAATCACATGAAAAAATAAAAAGTTTTAACTATTGTGAAATATCTCTAACTTGTCGATATAGTCGCCCCAGATTGACGAAAATATCTTCAAAATTACGGAAACGACGCCAAGTTAATGAAAATGAAGCCAATTGATGAATTTATTATTAAAATATTTTAATATACGGACTATATATAGCTTATTGAGGATGCTATCATTATTGATAATTGTTAGAGTTGCGTAAAATAGAAGGGTACGAAATAGCCTTATATGTTGTCACCCAAGCGCCAATTCAACGTTAGAAACACTGTGCCGTGGATCTTTTCATCATTCTTTAACTGTGAAAAAAGTAAAGAACAGTGCTAAAGAACAGAACTGAAGAACTGAAGAGCAGTGCTCGGAAGTAGCGAAACTACAATAATCACTACTTCTTCTTGTAGTTTGTGGTGTAAGGCGCTACTTTTAAAAATAAGTAGTGTAGCGAGTAGTGCGATATCACTAGTTTGTATCGAGTTTTGGCGCTACTTTTAACGTTACTTCATTAAACAAAGTGCCATTCTACATATCACGTGATCACCCTTTCCTCCTTAACAAAATGTAATGTTCTGGGCAACGATGTACGATTTGCAAAGTGCCAAGCGCTTTGGGACAAATAAGAAATGTGGTTGTTTTAGCTGATAAGATATCTTCAGAGTGTTCGTCTCTCTCATAATACCCAAATAAGACAAGATGGAACTCAATGCATTCTGCTGTTGAACGCATGTGCCGGATCCTGAGAGAGAACGAGGAGAAACTATAAAGACGAATTTTGCCGTATTTAAATAAGATTTTTTATGCTGCAGGATTAGGAAAGTTATTACCTCATGAAGGTGATTTTTTATATGAATATATTCAGATGTGTTATGTCCCGAAAGATCCTGCTTATCTGATTGCAATTTTGAGATGCAAATTCTACTAAAAATGAACAAATATATTTTTAAATAAAGAGTTTATACTTTCATTTTATTTTATGCTTTTATTTTATTTTATATTGTTTTATTTTATTACTTTCAGAAATGGGTAAAAGCGTAAAGATAAGTTGATCAGTAAATTTGGGAATCAGTAAATTTTATTTATTCAGAATAAGTGTGTTAAATTACTACAGTATATCTATATCCTCAACTTTTTGTTCAAATTGAAGCTGCGGCAAAATTCGTCTTATAAAAGTAGTTAAGTAGTGACTACATTTTAAAAGTAGTTTGTAGTCACTACTTTTTAAAAAAAAGTAGTTATCGTTGTAGTTAACTACATTTGACTTAAAGTAGTTGTAGTTGTAGTTCACTACAAAAAAATAATAATAATAATAATAATCAGTTTTTCCAACCACTGCTGAAGAACGCTAATAAGCACAAAACCGGTTTATGGATACTGTTGCCTGCCATGGGAACAGAATTATTTGCTTTGGGAACGCTGCTTTTAGGCGGGTTCTGTCAGTATGACCTTGCATACCTGCCGGAAATTTACTTATTTTAAAGCGGATAAATGAACGACCAAATGCCTGAAACACAGATACATGCAAAGCTGTATTACAATGTATCCCCGTTGTGTTACTTCAGAAGCCTCAACACCGAATTTGATATCGAATGGAAAATAACCGTTCCTTTGTGCCAAAATTCAGTCAAGGGTTAAGGTAAAAGTATGAAACATCCTGTTTCCGTTTTATGTGACCCACGTAATTCTCCCCCCCCCCCCCCCCCTGCTGAATCGATATATTTAGATTACAGAACATGACCCATTTATTTCGGCGTACCGTCATGGAATGGGACGGCGCGCCCGTAAGCACCAAATCTTATATGGGCGCTTTTAGAGGGGGAGAAAAATATAATGTGTGCAGTACATGACTTTCGCTGCAAAATGTGATGACATTACTTATTTCACAGGGAAATAATGAGATCCACAGCATAATGTTTTTGGGCATTAATTTAATACCATTTAAATTTCAATTTGGAACTTTTGCCAATTTATTTATCCAAACAGAATGACTTATTCATTCTCATGTGCTAAATCCTCAGCAAATTGTAAGTGGCATTTAATTAATATCCTGTGTGTAATACAAAACTATTACAAAGGGTATCTTCTCTCGTGAATGGAATGACCTAGATCCACGGGAATGATGTTAACAGATTTGTTGCATAATATTGCTTGTGGAGAGTGAACATATTTGATAATACTTTCTATTTTTTAATTTAATGTAATTGTTTTGTAAATTTATTTGAAAAATGTACACTATCTCGAGGACGGTTCATACCAGTCTTTTGATGTTTTTGTCATTTATTTTGTAATGAAAAATTACATATGAAATAATTATCTATTTAGCAGTATTGTATGTCGTAATTTTCAATGATTTTTCCAAAATTCATTGAAGAATCGTACAATATCTCGAGAACGGCTCTGCTAGTTTGTATTATTGGTTTTCTAATAAAACATTACGTTTGAAATAATTATTTAATTATCATTATTGAAGGTTCTGCTGTTATTGATGACTTTTTAAAAAATTCACTAGAAATGAGGTTACAGTCTTACATCCCGATTCCGTTTAAAATCAGTAGGGTTCCAGTATTCACTAATTGTAATAATCGAAGAATTTTTATTTTTTAAAAACGTTTTATTATTTCTTGAGGTATCGCGTCCACAGATTCACGGACACATGCACTTAAGGCTCCTAAAGCCTCTATTACACGACAGTAATTTGGGACAACAAACCGTTCGCAGAACAGCTTTGGGACGTTCGTGACGTCACTCCACGCAGCACAGAACGAAAGTGACGTCACCCCAAGCAGCAAATGGGGAAGCTTTAGTGTTCTCTTACTGTAAAGAGTACTCTTAACATCCCGAAGGTTCCGTTTGGATTGAATAAGTTCAATAAGATCAGTTTCCATTTCTGCATTCCAAAACAGTCTATTGGCCATCTTGGTCGCCATTAAAGTAAGAAATAAAATAACTCGAAAGCACGTGACGTTTCGGATTTACTCATTTTTGATTGGTCGATTTTTGCACAACCGACCCTCAACAACAACATTTTCGGGTTAAGCCCCTATTACACGACAGTAATTTGGGACAACAAATCGTTCGCAAAATCGGCTTTGGGATGTTCGTGACGTCACTCCACGCAGCACAGAACGAAAGTGACGTCACTCCGCTACATACTATGAGAGTATTTGCTACATACTATTTCCTTACATACTATGCATGTAGCGAAAGTGAAAACATTGACCCAAATCGGAAAATTATGTATATAACTCTAACTATAGTATAGACAAAATATTAAGGTGCGAGGCAGAGCGCAAATCACATTCTTCTTAAAAATTTAACGTTACATCGTTCAAGGCTCCGACAGGGACTTTTTACAGGAGCCATTGAGCGGCTTTTTCGCCGACCCCTCCCCCACCCCCCTCATATCACAAAAACTAAAAAGCGTAGAATGTTGATTTTTAAATTCTTTGACAGTTGGCGTGATGAGACAAGAGACTATTAATTATGTTTATTTTCCCCCAGCCAATGTGTTGTATCGATGCGTCACATACAATACATTTTGTTTTTCAAATTTCCTCTTAAACTCCAAAGCAGTGGTTCTTTCAGGCATACATCCGGAGGGCATTTTCTGTTAACCTAGTTTCTATTTATGTGACAGCATTTAGATTATTTATATAGGGCAAATATAAAAACTAGCCCCCACTCTAAAGTTTCATTCGCTTCCCCTACCAAAAAGTCCTGAAAGAAACACTGCTCAAAAGCCGACTAATAAAGTTTAATATTCGTTATGTTGAGTATTCCACTGCTACTCTTAAGAGAAACCACAGAAATTTCTCACAGTAATGACTATTCGAAATCTCTCAAATGTCAAATTTATCAGTTTTTTCCCTCACATAGGGGTGACTTAAATTTCCTATAAAAATATCCGGCAAATGACCTTACTACAAAAGGTCGTTTGTCGTTTCAAACGACCTTTGTACAAAAAAATCTGTTTAAGATACAAATTTTCGCTACCTGGGTGTCTTTTTACTAATTTATAAAGGAAAAATTATAAAATTCAAAAGTTTCAAATTTTAAGGAACCTCAATGACTATTCAAAAACTCGCAAATGCCGTAGTTAAAATCTTAAAAAAAAAAAAAAAAAATACTGATATGCGATAAGAAAACGAACTAAAGGGTCAAGTTCTTCAGTTTTATAAAAAGTGTCAGCCATAAAAATGGTTGAAATAAAGAGCTTTTGCGAATTTTTTGAAGAACTTTTGAGACGTTTATTACGACATACATACATTAAATTGCCCTCTTCATACTTTTCACTCATGAAGTTTGATAAACTTGGTAATAGTTCACCTCAATAATTTTTATGGTATGCACTTTTTGTAAAGCTAAAGAACTTGGCATTTTTTTTCTACAATTTTGTGTTTTCATCGAATTATGCTTTTCAAAACATATTTTAATTCGATTAATTTAGAGAAATGACCCCCCTTCCCTTTCCTCTGAATGGTATTAAAAATATTGGAGCTAGGGTTACACAATCTTATATTATTGTAGTAGTCTTATATTAATTTCCCTACATACATTAGAGCGTAAAGTATAGGGAAATTATTGTTGTTGTTGAGACCCAGACCGTCCGACCTACCAGAAAGGTGTAAGGCAACCGTTTGGACGGCCGGGAAGTGCCATCCAATTTAGACCGGAACCCAGTGGGGGAGGCATCCACAGGGACCGTATGTATCCTTCTTCCCCTACCACCAATCTCTCGGAAGGACTTACGAACCCACATGTTTAACGTGATCGTACTCCGCATGAACACGGCGGCAGTTGTGGCAGCGTGTAAATCCAGCGCGCAAACCACCGGGGTACCGCGCTCGACATGTGCCAACAGCACGCGGTGTTCCCAGGTGGTCACCCACCCAAGTACTAACCGCGCCCGATGCTGCTTGACTTCGGTGGTCTAACGAGAACCGGAGGGAAATTATTGTGGCGGGGGCAAAACTTCGAGTTTTCGACGGAAGAGCACGTTTTCAATTTACGTGCTGTTAATTCGATGTCAAAAATTATGTGCCGAGGATCTATCTGATCTTGGACACCATTATTTCACTGTGAAGGAGAAAAAGACGTTGCATTTTGTAGAGAAAGTGATGCACTGCTTACATCAGATTTTTCTTTATTTCTAGCGATGGATTTTGTACGTGTGGTTTATAGTTTGTGTAATTGTATCCATTCAGACTGTATGGAAACCTTAGCTTCGGTTTGAAATAACTTTCATTTTATTCCCCTGATCAAATTATTTTATAAAATAATACAACTACAAAAAAATCTGATGTGGGCAGCACATGACTTTCCTTATATAATGCAATGAATTTACTACTTCTACAATAAAAAAAAAGAAAAATAGATTATTTTTATAGTAGATATTTATATTGTTTCCAAGATATTGAATTTTCGTCAATGAGTCGTCATTTTCATTGATTTAGCGTCAGTTTTATCCATTTGGCGAGATTTTCGTTAATTTACCAACATTTAAAAAAGCCGCCAAGTTGGCGACATTCAACCAAATTCCTCGCCAAAATCTCGCCAAGCGTTATGGATGGAGAAATAAGTTATTCTTATAGCAGATAAATGACTATTGGCGTTCAAATACAAAACTATTACTCAAAGTATCTTTTTTCATGAATGGAGCGAGCTAGATCCACGAGAATGATGTCACCCAATTTATCGCATGGTATTACATATGAAAAGTGAACATGTTCCTTAATAGAAAATATTTTTTTTTGATAATTTTTTTGAAAAATGTGCAATATCTCGAGAACGGTTCGTGTTAGCGTTATAAAATTTATGTCAATCGTTTTCTAATGAAAAATTACACAAGAAATGTCTCCCGGCCGTCCAATTAGGTGCTCTTAGTCCCCTGGACGAGTCGGACGGTCTGGGTCTTCTACAAGAAATGTCTATTTGCGTAACTTTATTAGCGGTTTTGATTTTTTAACGATTTTTTCAAAATTTCACTCGAAAATTTAGGGGGATTCTGGACATTCGATTACGTATAAAACAATAGGCTTTCAGTGTTTACGAATTGTAATTTTTGTACCAAATTTCGTTCGAATCGGTCTATTTGTTTGTCAGTTATCGCCTCTACAGACTCTCTCTCACACACACACACACATACACTTTCACACACACACACATACTTTCACACACACACAAACAAACACACACAGACATCACTTCAAAAATGTTCGATTAGTGATCGGGGATGCTTGAAACGTGCTCTCCCGTCTAAAACTGGAATTCGAATTTTCGACTCCGTCACAATACTTTCCTTATACATTATTGTATATAAGGAAAGTAATAATTTGAAGTGATCATATACAAATGTTCAAAGCAAGAAAAAAATACTTATCTGCGTGTTTGTTTCAATTATCGAATTAAAAAAAAATCCGAGTTCTGAAAAAGCAAATAATATTACCTTAGCAACTGCAAACTCTAGCAGACAATTTTTTTTTACCTCTGTCACGCGGTTTGTTATGGGCTACAATAAAATAGCTCTCCCCCCCCCCCCCTCCCCGCCCCGAAACTCAAGGTTTGATTCATATTTATCGAATGTTTTGTTAACGAGAAACATAAAAATCGAATGTCACCTCAACCCATAACTTTTCCATAATGTCTTTCTGGTTATTTATATTCGTTGAGGTGAGTAATAGGGCTGTGATTTCGGAAAAAATAGAACAATTCGTGGCACATATCGTGATCACTGCATTGTAATTGCAAAAAAAAATTGTATCTCGAAAACACAGGACTGGTGACAAATACCTTTTGAGCGACGGTGTTAATAAGAGATGGACGAATAGCACCTCTTTATAGAATTCGAACATAAACCAAATCTCGGACATCCGAATACCTCGAATATACGAATTCCAAAAAGAGTTATTTCAAATTTTAAGAAATAATATTTATATTTATTAAATATTATTAATTATTAGTAAATAAATAATAAAGTAAAACATAAAAGTATAAAACATTTATTAAAGCAATATTAATTTAGAAATGAAACTTTTCATTTTATAGTTTAATTATTTTACAGTAGCTTTCTTTTTATTTTATGTACTCTTAAAGACAATAATTGAATAATTGGAAATGCTTCTCTCCTACTGCAGATTTTTATTTAAGGAAACAAGCATTCGAACACGTTCAGGATCTAGTTTGTTTCCTTTTGAATGGGGCCGGGGTTGACTGTCAACTGTATAACGTCTTTATATTTTACTAAAGTAAAGTTTCATTAATTTGAATTTTCTAGAGAAAATTTTTCCCGAATTCGAATATAGAACTCGAACTAGATCTCGAACATTCGAATGCCCCGAATAGTTATTTCGAATTTTTAATCAATAATATTTTTGGTCGGTAGGACGTTCTGAGTCGGAAAAATAATATTAATAAAAATATTGATGAAAATAATTATTAAACATTATTTATTAATTATTAGTAAATAAAGAAAGTAAAATAAGAAAAATGTTAAAAGTGTCATAAAATCACATTAACTTCGAATTAAAATTTTCTATTTTAAATTCTAATTATTTTAAAGTATTCTTAAGTACAATAATTTTATAATTGTAAATGCTTCAATTTTTATTTAAGAAAACAAGCATTCGAATATATTCAGGCTCTATTTTGCTCATGTTTTTCTCGCAAATTATACCAAAGGTGCTGAAAATTGGTCTGAAAAATCTGTTGCAGTGACGTGATTAAATGCTTCAAAAATATTTCTTTCAAGTGATGATATAGACTGTTCTTTTTCTAGTATTCGAAAATGTTTTCACTTTGTGGAAGCAAACTTTCTTTTAGGTACTTTCGAATTTCTTCTGGGCCTGACTTTTTATTCCAGAACCTATTGTTGCGCAATATTTGAGGTATTCGAATTTCTTCAAGTGGTGATATTCGAGACTTCGAATACTATATTCGATGTACCCGAGTATTCGAATATATTATTCACTTATCTCTAGTGTTAACCCAATTTAAAGTACGTATGAAACGTCTTCTCAATTGATATATATAAAGATATATTTTAGAGCCTTATTATTATTACTCCTAAATATATTTTAGAGCCTATATTATTATTACTCCTAAATATATTTTAGAGCCTTACTACAGGAGGATCGGTTATAAAGAGCAACCCGGGAACCCCCCTATTTGTTGGTTAAATCCGGACTCTTTCTGAATTCGTTTTGCACAAAAAACTATATAGAATGTGAGGGATGGTCAGTAAGGGCGTGTCTAGAGGTTGGGGAATATGTGGATCATATAAACAGTGGACTATAAAAATGTGAAACAAATCAATAGGCACCAATTCGTCCCCCAAACTTTCTAACTTTCGAATATGTCCATGAGTGATGAGTGTACACATTAGGTAGTTCTATCTATAGTAAAGTAACGATAACCGATCGAATAAAAAGGATTGTAGCGTTCCTATCGGAGAATGCAAAACGTTAGCATTATGAATTTGGCAACAAAGCGATATAGACAAAGAAAGCCCCCTTGCAAAGTTGAAGAGAAGAGAATTGTCTAATAATTTAGGGTCCTAACATAGGTATAGCATGTAAATTAGGAAAAGTGTGCTATGCTACTTATATCTTCGATTCGAAGATTTGAATAGTAGGTTCTGGGTTCTGTGCTTGTTTTGATTATGTTATAACCAATTTGTTTAGAGCGTTCATATGAAGTTTGCAAAAATTGTACTAATTAGATCTAAACTCAATCTACGAATTTCGACACAATAGTACTTCGTATGAAACTGGAACCAATCGTACCTTCAACGAAACTCAAACCATTTACACATTGCTTTTGGCTGTAAAGATAATTTAAATTTGTATAGAGTAATATACTTTAATCAAAAAACGTATTTCTTGATTAAAGTATATTTGGAGCTCTTTTGAAATACTGATGCGTGCACACTGAAATTGGGGGTTGGTAAGAGTTGCGAACCGAACAGTGGCAGAGCGCGCTCATTCAATAAATAAAACTAAAAATTTCAGAACGTTCACCCTCGTAGAACGACAGACAGTATTTTATAAACATATTTTTGGCATCCAACTAAAGAAAAACAAAATGCTTTCATTTGTCTCCCACAGCGTGCAAGTGTTGCATCTTTGAAGGATTTTTTTTCCTGTTGATACTTGTTTCAGTGTCAAGATTCCATGTCATCGAAAACAAAAAGTTTTGCAATTTCCTCCTTTCATCTTTCTCTCTTCCATGACGAGTTCGATAGCAGCGCTATCTATCGTAAAGAAAGGAAACTACCGTGGATCAGGACATGACTAAGCAGATTTGAGCGTGTGTGTGTTATGCACCTACGCACTGAAGATAGAAACCAGAAATTGCAAAATGAATTTTTCCTCCTTACTTAATAGAGATTTAAATATATTTTTGAAAATCAGTTAGTTCTAAAAACATTCAATTACGAATTTTATAATAATAACAAATTATTTCTCTGTTCATATTAAATTAGCAGAAGCATTCCACGTTGCCTGGTTTAATAAATATTGAAATAGAATTAACAGTATAAAATATTTTAGGCATAAGTGTGTTCCTGTTAAGTTGAACAACCTCTGTGAGTTTAAGTCTGCGGGCGCGATATCTCTTGAACAAATTGAGTTGGTTGGTCAAATGAAATTGAATTATTTCAATTAGTAAACGTAGCAGGCCTATTCATTTTCAGAAAGGTCGTTGTAAGCAAGAGACCTCAATACTTCGAACACTTTTTTCGAAAATCGAAAAAACATTAAAAAATAATGGTTAAAATTTTTTAAATAAATAAGCTCTTCGTATGTAATTGTTCTTTTAAACCGAAAGACACTATTTAGGAAACGACACACGCGTCGTTCTCGAGATATTGAACATTTTTTTTTATTCATAATGAAAAAATCATAAGTTAAACAGGATAATAATGAATTAAATGAGTCAGTGGTTGCTTTGTAAATACTTATAACCAGAAATAAATTGAAACTGTTTTTTAGACGTTATCAAGTGCCGTTCTTGAGATACCAGAAATCTCACTTCCTGAGAAAGTGCGATATCTCCCGACGTTGGTACGATTATTTTAATCGACAAAAACAATAAGCGCATTGGTTTGCAGCAAGTTCGAGTCTTGAGAAAGCTCTTTGATTGTTGTTGTTATTCCAAAATTTTTACTTTCTCATATTATTGTATGTAGATTGTACAGGGTACTGTTGTATAGAGATTGTACGATATTATATTTTATCTACTAGGCATTATACCCGTTCTTCGTACGGAATATATGACATAAAGGAAATTAAAATTTACAATTATGTACAAATTCTTATAGTATTCTAAATGATGTTGTTATTCAAGAAAATTCAATTAAACATTTAATTTAATTCTCCAAAAAAGTATATCGGTTCTCGCTGTACAAAATTATCTGAAGTATGAATACATCTGTAAATAAATGTATAAAAAATATGAAATTGGATCAATATATTCCAAAATGAAAACATTAATAACAAAGATCAATCATGCATAAAGCATTGATTCTGAAACACTTTCCAATTCCAATGCAATTTTATTTAAGCATCTCTAAAATGCTATACATTCCTCGGTAATATTTTTAAAATTATCACAATACTTCATTAATTTATTATATTTGAAAACTTAAAACTTCATCGAAAAAAATGAACTTTATTCAAATGACGGCATTGAAATATAAATTGCCTGGTTTAAACACTTCTAAAATGCGATAAATTCCTCGATAATATTTTTAAAATTATCATAATACTGCAATAATTTATTATATTTGAAAACTTCATCGAAAACAACTGAAATTCATTCAAATGACGTCATAGAAAAAATAACACGCCTGGATCTCTCTATAAAAACAGCATTTCATTAATAACTTTTTCCCATTTATTTCATTCATCACAATACTATAATATTTTATTTTATTTAAAAATTAAGACCATGGAGCTACAAGTAATTAAACTCTATGCTTAAAACGTCATCGAGAAAATCGTCTGCTTTTCAATGTAAAATCAATGAATCTTTCATTCATATCAGCTATATTGCAGACTCCATGAGCTAAATAATTTTGCGTTAAAGAAGTGCAGAATTTTTTATACAACTCATTCTATATCTTTTGGTGTTTACATTCTCCATGAGTGAAAATTAGGCTCCGTTGTAGAAATAATCAAAGTTTGAGGATCATTTAAACTCAAATATATTGCAATTGCGTTGTTTCAGTATGTTGATGCACAGAATTTAAGCAAAAATGAAGCGGTTTTAGGACGGATACAACACTAAATATGAATTAAAAAGAACTTTAAAAATCACGATTTTAACACAAGATGGATGCCAAATTTTATTTTGAAGTGGGTCACGTGATCTTTTCATATAATGGACACGTGATCTCTTCATATAAAGGGTGTAATTATTATTTTAATTTTTATTTAAAAAACTACTGAATATGTTGCGCTGAAAATTTTTTTATATATTTTATGGAATAATTTGAATATTTCCTAAAACTTTCGAAGCAATTTGTGAATTTTAAATTTGCTTAAAAAATGTTTGAAAAATTAGGTCCCATAAGGTTCAATGTATTTCATTTTTTCAACCCGGGTTCAATCCAAAACTAATTGGGTGATATTATTCCTTTATATACCCATAGGTCCCACTGACCATCTGAACAACATACTAAAATTTCATTTTGATAGAGTCATTTTTACGGCAGTTATCGTGCTAACTGTCAGACAGACAGACAGACAGAATGAACAAAGTCATAAACACTTTTCAACTATGTTGTAAAATGTTAAAAAAATGTTATTAAAAGATATCACAGTACTACTTTTATTCTATTTCAACAATCGGATAAAGACAATATTAAGTTAAATACGATACATGATTTGCGTGTCTTAGCCAAAATAAAACAGATGACGTAAAAAATTGGAAATACCAATAATTTTTCCAATAAGTTTTAACCCGTAAGTTTTAAATCCGAATGCCATAATTGATATAATCCAGTTAAAAATGCAAGTCGAATAACAAAATTTATATTTATATACAATGTTAACACTTTACAACATAGTTGAAAAGTGTTTATGACTTTGTTCATTCTGTCTGTCTGTCCGTTAGCACGATAACTGCTGTAAAAATGACTTTATCAAAATGAAATTTTAGTATGTTGTTCAGACGGTCTGTGGGACCTATGGGAATATAAATGAATATAATATCACCCAATTAGTTTTGGTTTGAACCCGGGTTGGAAAAATGAAATACATTGAACCCTGTGAGACCTAATTTTTCAAACATTTTTTAAGCGAATTTAAAATTCACAAATTGCTTCGAAAGTTTTAGTAAATATTCAAATTATCCCATAGAAAAACATAAAAAAATTTCAGCAAAATATATTCAGTAGTTTCACATAGATTGTTTTCCTGAAAATTTGTGAATTTGAGATTTTTATGAATAATTTAGGACTAGGGTTTTCATTCGTCCCGTTTTTCCCGGGAGAGTCCCATTTTCTGATAAAATATTTCAGATTTGTTCCAAATGTCCCGCTTTTTAAGTATGCTTTCAGGACAAAAATCTGTGGGTAACGGAGGACTTATTTAATGAGTTTGCAAGTATGAAAAGATAATGTAGAAACAAATTTGAAGTGTGAAGTGAACTGAAGCATTAGTAAAAAATAGTGTGAAATGTTCGATCGCTTTACAAAGCACGATATAAACTCTCAGAAGCTGAAATACCTAGTTATTACTTTCCTTATATACATAATGTATAAGGAAAGTATTGTGACGGAGTCGAAAATTCGAATTCGAGTTTTCGACGGGAGAGCACGTTTCAAGCATCCCTGATCACGAATCAAACATTTTTGAAGCGATGTCTGTGTGTGTGTATGTGTGTGTGTGTGTGTGTGTGTGTGTGTGTGAAAGTATGTGTGTGTGTCAGTGGGTCTGTGGAGACGATAACTGACGAACGACTGGACCGATTCAAACCAAATTTGGTACAAAAATCACAATCCGTAAACACTAGAAGCCTATTGTTTTTATATGTAATCGAATGTTCAGAACCCCCCTAAATTTTCGAATGAAATTTTGAAAAAATCGTCAAAAAATCAAAACCGCTAATAAAGTTACGCAAATAGACATTTCTTATGTAATTTTTCATTAAAAAATGATTGGCATAAATTTTAGAACGCTACCATGAACCATTCTCGAGATATTGTGCATTTTTAAAAAAAATTATGAAAAATTCACATAAAAAAAATTCCTATTGAGAAACATGTTCACTTTTCATATGTAATACCATGCGATAAATTGAGTGACATCATTCTCGTGGATCTAGCTCGTTCCATTCTTGAAAAAATATACTTTGAATAATACTTTTGTATTTGAACGCCAATAGTCATTTATCTGCTGTAAGAATAACTTTTTTCTTAGTGCATAACGCTTGGCGAGATTTTGGCGACGTATTTGGCGGAATGTCGCCAACTTGGCGACTTTTTTGAAATGTTGCCAAATTAATGAAAATCTCGCCAAATGGATACTAAATCAATGAAAATGACGACTAATTGTCGAAAATTCAATATCTTGGAAAGAATATTAGTATCTACTATAAGAAAAACCTATTTTTTTACTGTAAAAATAGTAAATTCATTACATTATATAAGGAAAGTCTTGTGTTGCCCACATCAGATTTTTTTTTGTTTGTCACTGCCAGGATTCAATGCAGCTGTTGAATGTGTTTTTTCATTAATAAATGCGCTGTTGGCAGGTGAGAGAGAAAAGAAAAAAAAAACAGACTTCACATTGAAACAGTGAAAGGAAGCTTCATTGTAAAGAATCATTTTGAAGATTTATCTTGTGCTATGTCCAAATATCAGAAGAAGAAAAAACTTTTTTGACAGGTCCATAAATCTGATAAATATTTTGATGAATCTAAAATATATACTTAACAATTGTGTATCTTTTTAAAGGTACAATTTTTCTAATTAAGTATGTTTGTGATTTATAATTCTTTTTAAAATGGAATTTATGTTAGTTAATTTGTTGTTGTTGTTGTTGAGACCCAGACCGTCCGACCTACCAGTTAGTTAATGTGTTGAAGACCCAGGCCGTCCGACTCATCCAAAGAACTCGAGCAACCGTTTGGACGGGCGGGGTTAGTTAATGTGTGTATTATTTTCCCTGCAATACATGGTAATACATAGGGAAAGTATTGGAATCATGTCGAAAATCGCAACTTGAGTTTTCGACGAATCTACACGTCTCAAGACCTCTAGAACACGAAAAACCTATAAACCTATTTTTAGCGTGACGTCAGTGTGTTTGTCTGTCTGTCTCTGCAATGTATGAATCCACTCTCACTCAAAAACTAATTAACCAAATTTTATAAAATTTGGTAAATAAGTCACATGTGGGTTATCATAGTGATGATTAGATTTTGGTATGATTCGGGAAAAAAGAGCCTGCATTTTTTTTTTTATTTAATTGTTTTTTTTTTATTTTATTTTATTTTTATTTTTTTGCGAAATGACCCACAAAAATCGCATGTTTGGTAGATAAATTACTTGTGGGTTACCCTGGTGCTGATTAGATTTTGGTTCGATTCGAAAAAAAAACTCAGTCTTTTTTTTTTTTTGCGAAATGCCCTACAAGTCTATAAAGATATCCGATCTAAAATGAAAGACTACATATACGCTCAAATGTATACATTAAATGCTTGTTTTATAATGTAATTTTTGATAACAAAAATAATAAGACTAACCTCATTACTCTAAGATGGACCATTTTTGAGGTACTTAAATTTTCAATTTTGAGGAACCAAAGGCGTTTTCAACTGCAGTTAAAATTTTATTTTATGAAATTTCTTAAAACTTAGTAGTTACGTCCTTTGATGGTTATTCTGATGCTGCTTAGATTTTGATATGATTCGGAAAGATATAACCGACTCTTTTTTCCGAAATTGTCCGCTAAGATAGTAAAAGTCTGAAATAAATGACTAAAATTGTTGAAATATATTAATTGAGTAATTGTTGTTCAGGTAAATTTTGACAACAAAGCTACTAAGACTGGCCCCATGACTGTACGGTGAACCGTTCTCGATTTTAGTTTTTTGGATTTCTGAGGAGCTGAAAAATTTAAAGTGAATTAAGTTGCCAAATGAAACGAAGATGCATTAGAAAGGCAAATTGGATATAATATCAGAAAAGCATCCATATTCTTTTCTGCAATTAAACTAAATTTAATGCACAATGAAATATAAATGACAAAATGAATTTTAATCTGCAGGGAAAATCATGTACAACTCACATTAGAATTTTTTATCCTAGTATCTAATTTTAAGTGCAAAATATATTTATTGAAGTAAAATTTGTAAGGGCGCGAATCAACTAGGGATTGGTTACATCATATCAATCGGTTACGGAAATGGAAGTATGTAAAGGGAGTGACATCATACTGTTACGAATACGTAACGGCAAACCATTGTTATAATTTGACATATCTGTTGACCTTCATACAGAGAATCCAATATGTATTTGCATCTTCTGCTTTTATATACCCTTTAAGCTGCGTTATAAAACATTTCTGGTAAAAAAATATGTTATATAAAAATAGCGCTAAATTGATCAATTACTTTTAAACGTCAAGATTTGTTAAAATTAACTCGTTTTTACCTCATGAAGAAAATATTCAAAAACATAAAAATCCGCCTCCTAGTGAGTCATTACGGTTAGTTAAAACTTGATAATTGAGAATATTTGTGTTTTCCTTCAAGAAAAGAATGGCAACGGAATACTCAACAAGCCGAATATTAAGCTTCTAACTTTATCTTTCAAATTTAGACAGTTCCTTTTTTGGGTTTTCTCTTCTTTCTCCTTTAAGTTTAGAACATCTACTAAACCTGAAGGATGATTCATGGTGTAGTGGTAAGCTACTCTCTTTCCCACATGAGTTTTACATCTAGCCTGTGGTCCTCAGCACACATATTATTATTATTATCATCATCATTTGTTTGTTTTCTTAATTTTTAACATGTTCTGCTATTTTTTTACAGAATGTTCTAGGTTTTTTAAGTAAAAATTTGCAAATGTCCCAGTTTTTACGGAAAACATTATAGGAACCCTATTTAAGACCACCTAATCGCATTTCGAACACTTTTGAAAAGTTGACCGTTAGTGTATGTGTTTGTGTATGCGTATAGTGTGGACACAATATTCAAGAAATTAGCACTTACAGCTATTAGATTTTATATGTATAGATACAGATTTTATATGCATAGATAGATTTTATATGTATAGATACTAGAAACAGATAACATTTTTAATCATTTTTATAATTAGAAGTCGAATAATTCGAATTTTAATATTTTTATAGCATTATTTCATATGAATTGATTTCTTATATGGCGAGATGATAATTTGAACTACACTATGAATGTTAATAGTTTCAAGACAGTTTGAAATAACAAAGATAAGTCAAATGCATCCATCGACGTCACTAAACCGTTGTGCCAAATTGAAAAATAAATTTTAAGAATTTTCGCCATTTTTTTTTAAATAGGTACAAAATTTTAAAAAGTTACATGCATCGAGTTAGAGAGCATACTCCTATAGATGAAAAATTTGAAAATACCATAATATCTAGGTATTTTCAAATGTATTCTATATGTATTTTGATCATTTTTAAATTAAAGTTTTCTAATTATGAAGTGATAAGTGTTTTTTCCTAGCTGTAGAACAGGGTGTACAGAATATAGGGAGACAAAAATAAATTGAAAAGTAAAATAAATTTGAATACGTAGGAATATTCTTTATTGTTTGAGTTCTAATTTGCTTGGCACTGAAAAATTATTTCAGCAAAATTAACAATTTAAATAAGTATCCTTCAATTCATTATGAACTTGTCGTTATAGAAAGACATAAAATGTAGTAGGACATATTTTACCCTAGCGCCACTTGAATTAAAGTCTCAAACGATTTTGAAGATTTTCACTGGACTATACATGTAGTTTTCCAACATGTAGTTTTAACTCCTTCCCTTTAGCTTTATGGATGCATATGCCACCTCCCCCCATTCTGATAATGCTTATGATACAAGACACCTCAATTCTATGGAAATGTGTGAGTCCAAATATAGTCCAGTGGAACCCGACAAAGTGACTAAAATAACCTCTTTTCCCAAAGTGACCATTCCAATTTCATATAGTAACCACCGCCATTTTCATACAGTGACCCGTTTTCTCGGTCCCAAGGGTGGTCACTTTGACCAGGTTTCACTATATTTACTCCAGGTAAAATTTTATTTTCAATCAAAGACTACAAGATCTGTAAACTGTATTTAAAAAACAAGAAATTTTTCATTTTAAAATGCCATTAGCGCTTTCAGACTTCATAATGTCCATCATCAGTGGCAATGTTAAGGAAATGACAGATCTGATGATGGACATTATGATGTCTGAAAGCGCTGAGGCATTTTAAAATGTAAAAATTTCTTGTACATCAAAATGTTTTTTATATATATATATATATATATATATATATAATTTAGGCGTGTTTACCATACTAATTAAGATACAATTTTTATTATTATACCCCTAAAACCCAATTATTCCCCCCCCCCCTCCAAAAAACCCAATTTACCACCCACCACCCCCAACCCTATTTACTTTTACGAATGCAACTACATTTAATTTCATTTTGTATTTCCCTGGATCTAGCGTTTCAAACTGCAGAGAAACGGTTGCAGAACGAGGTTTCTCTGTACAAGGAAATAAACGAAGGCGAAAGTAACCCTTCAATCAGCCAACTTTCCCAGTAGAAAAAAGAAGGTGGCGGCTCGGCTCAGTTCGTTCGCATCGCCCGGTTTTGGAGGCAAAACGAGACGTAATTGAAGACTCGAACAACCGGTTTCTTCCTCCTTGATAGCATCCGTGATGGATAAGAACGCTTCCATGTGGCTGGCGGAATTTTTTTTCTTTTTTTTTCTTCATTTTTTTTTGCACTCTTGTTTGTCTGGTGCGTTAAAATATGTGCCAGTATTATAAAAACTTGAAAAAAATACGGATTTCTTTTTAAAAAACCGGTGCATTTTTTAGGGTTTTGCAGTTATTTATATTCTTTCCTAAATATTCAGAATATACCAAGACCGCCCATACGAATTAAACCCTCCCCTCCCCCTATAAACATTTATTAAGCGCTCCCTCTCCATATTTGATTTTCCCCTCCTTATGAATCTTTCAAGAGATCCCCTTCCTAGAAAAATAAAAAGTCGGGGGGGGGGGGCTTTCAGACGCCTGATCCCCCCCACTGGAGTAGCAGGTAACTGGAGTAGCAGGAGGTTCAGGGCTGCCCATAGTGGTGGACCCCCACTGGAGTCCACCACTATGGGCAGCCCTGAATAAGCAGTTTCTATCAGTGATGCATTAACAATTTTGAGGGAATGGGGTACTGCACAGAACTTTATCCGGGATCACTCCCCTAATGATGTCATTTGTTTTTATGACGTCATCAATATGTTATTATTAATTAAAAGGTTTTTTATTTCGATGTAAGAGTAGGTAGTCCCCGTACGTTTCTGTCGCTACTCCTTCCCTCGTCCCCATAGATTTTTATCGAATGTAAAAATTCGCTAAAACTGCTTTCTAAAATAATCTGAAGTAAAAATGTCGTGTTAGTAGAAGCATGAGCAGTTAATTAAAAATATCAACTGTTGTTTTCCTAATTATTTTAATATACGGCACTATATGTTGGTACTTTTAGAAAAGCTTTTAAATTCATCTACTGCTCCTTTTTCCTGCCTCTAAGGGATTTTTTTCCCCTTTTCATTTTTCTTCATTTTACTTTCCCTGCAATACATGGTAATGGATAGGGAAAGTGTTGTAATCATACCAAAAAGCGCAACTCGAGTTTTCGACGGATTTACACATTTTGGGACCTCTAGAACACGAAAAAACTATTTTTAGCATGATTTCTGTGTGTATGTGTTGAAGACCCAGACCACACGACCAACCCAAGGGTTTACGGTAGCAAGATGTGTGGCCGGTTGTGTGTGTGTGTTGTTGTTGTTGAGACCCAGACCGTCCGACCTACCAGAAAGGTGTAAGGTAACTGTATGGACGGCCGGGAAGTGCCACCCAATTTAGACCGGAACCCAGTGGGGGAGGCATCCACAGGGACCGTACCCTCCTTCCCCTACCACCAACCTCTCGGAAGGACTTACGGACCCACATGTTTAACGTGATCGTACTCCGCATGAACACGGCGGCATTTGTGGCAGCGCGCAAATCTAGCGCGCAAACCACGGGGATACCGCACCCGAGATGGCCAACAGCACGCGGTGTTCCGAGGTGGTCACCCACCAAGTACTAACCGCGCCCGATGCTGCTTGACTTCGGTGATCTAACGAGAACCGGTGTTTTCAGCACGGTACGGTCGTTGGCCGGTTGTGTGTGTGTGTGGTTGTGTGTGTGTGTGTAATGTATGTATCCACTCTAACTCAAAAATTAATAGACTAAAGTTCATAAAATTTGGTAGATAAGTCACTTGTGGGTGACCCTGGAGCTGATTAGATTTTGGTATGATTCGAGTTAAAAGAACTCGCCTTTTTTTTTTTTTTTTTGTGAAATGGCTCGCAAAAATCGCATGTACCCACTCTAGCTAAAATATTAACTGACCAAATTTCACAAAATTTGGTAGATGAGTCACTTGTAGGTGCCTCTGGTGCTGATTAGATTTTGGTACATACGAGAAAATGGGACCAGGTTTTTTTTTTTTTGTAAAATGGCCCTCAAAAATCATTAAAATCTAAAATAAAAGACTGCGTATGCTCAAATGTATCCATTAAAAGCTTGTTTTGTATGTAATTTTTGATAATGAAAAGAATAAGACCAACCCCATTACTCTAGCCCTTCTCGAAATATTTTAGTATTTTCGCATTTTTGCTACGCAGCCTTTGAATATACGGACAGTTACCAAATAGAAACGAAAATTGAATCAAAGGTGAAAATTTAGTGTCATTTCAAATAAGTATGCTTGTTTTTTGTGCAGTAAAACTCAATTTAATGAATTATTAATAAAATAAAAAGAAAATAAATTTAAGTCAGCAGGGGGAAGTCATTGCTACCCTCACCAGATTTTTGTGTTTGAGAATGGTTTCTTGGGTTAAGTGAGGCAATTATTTATTGACAGGCGTTTTTTGCTTGAAGCTGGCGTGATTGCTCTGTCTTTTTATCCCGGCGAAGGAGGTTGTTTTTCGTTGAAATATGAACGTTTCAGAAAGTCGAGTGGAGTCTGACACTCCAAATATTTTCGTTTCGGAGTCTTGTCGTCGGATCACGTGATATCCATTTTATTTTACTGAATGTCCACTTTATTTTACAAGCACCTTATAACTCATGACGTCAAAAGTACACTGACGTCATAGAAGCTTTTAGAGCTCGTCTACTACAGGCTGACTTATCAAGCATATTGAAGCCCATAGGGTTCCATACTACAGTTACAGAGATTATAAAATAAGTGTTTAAAATAAATACTTTATATAAAAGAAGAAGTTTCAATTAGAATATTGTAGAATTTAGCTCGCACAAGTATGTTCCAGTACCGGGTATCCAATTATCTGTTAGCCATTATTGTCTTCTTTCTTCGTTTCTAGGAAAACGAAATAGCCTAAAACCCTTTCTAGAATGATTAAGGTAGTTCGGTGCAAAACAACCACCCATAATTATTTCAATTATACTAAAGTGAAAATACGAATAGAGTTAATGTTAATGGATTGGGCTTCCAGCTATGGTGGGCTTCAATATGCTTGATAAGTCAGCTCGTATATAGAGGAGCCTTAGAAGCTTTCAGGAAAGATTAGGAAACGTGGACATATAAAAACCGGATTTCTTTAATCTGTTATTCGAGAATGGCATATGTTATTGATCAAACGCGGGCGTGGAAAAAGTAATGCGATCAGTCAGTCCCTGAGTCACCTCCGAAACCTGAGCCCGGAAATCCGGATGTTGATACACACACATACATACATACATGCGCTAAAGTACAAGACAACCTGGAAGTCAATAGTGTCGGTGGCACGCTATTTTTTATGTTTGTGTATGTTTCAGAATTTTTAATGTATTTTCATTTTTCATAGTTTTATTAATTTAAATTTTAAATTTGTGCATTTATGAGTTAATGAAAACCAATGAAAATATTGTCATAAAAATAATACATACTGGCCTCGATGTGGTTAAACGAACAGAACCATTCTTTCTATTCTTTGAAAAAAGGCGTTGGATTGCTTAGTTCATTGTTAAGTATATGTATGAAATATGCAACGATTATGTATGTTAAGTATATGTATGAAATATACACTGCACTTTTCAGACGCACACAAGAACTCGTCCGCACGCACACACTTACATGTACTTCGATGTATTCATGTCGGACTTCAATGTATTCGTGTTCTAGAGTACCCAACCAAAACGTGTAGAACCGTTGTCGGAAACTTGAATTTCAACTTTCAACCCTACTGGAGCACCTTCCCATATAAGCTAGGGAAAGGGAAAAAAAAAAAAAAAAGAGCTTTCGCCCATAAATTATTCTTTAAAAAAAAAATAATAATAATAAAAGAAATCTTACTAAATCAACATCTAAATCTACAAAAAATTTATTTTTGGTAATATTAGTTCCGCCATGTGAGCTTTCGCCCATAAGCTATTTTTTTTAAATAAAAATAAATTAATCTTATTAAACCCACAAAATTAATTAAATAAATCTTACATTAAATCATCATGAAATAAATCTTACTAGATCTACAAAAATTTTCTGTTGGCAACAATCCAATCTTGCCGATGAATTAGAAACATTGGGCTGATGAGGAAATATATATATATATATTTAATTATTTGTATATTTTAATTACCCGTGACTTATCCCTTATTGAAAGTTGTATAAAAAGCATATGTAAAAGTAAAAATAAAATAGACCCAAAGTTTGTCTAGAGAATAATTCCTTTATAAATAAAACATGTACTAAATATCCCTCGTTCCCTGTTTTATATATATAAGGCAAGCATTTGAAATCTGGATATCATGTTGAGCCTTGATATAAGTTAAGCTGTAACCCAATAATGAAATTAATATTTAATTTAAAGAAAAATCTTATATATATATATATATATTATATTTTTGTGTTACAGCTTCTCACTTTTCTTTCATTGGATCTTCAAACCCTTTTTTTCTTATATATATATATATATATATTATATATATATATATATATATATATATATATAATGTACACATCCATGGTTTAATTCTATTCGAATTATCATTATCCTAAATGGACTATATATTACTACCATTGTTTCTGTAATTATTGTGTTTTTCCGTAAAAAATAATGTTACAAAAATAAATATAAAATATTCTATAGTAAAAGATGTCTGTCTGCTTTTGCCTTCTGTTGTGTATAGCGGAAAACCTGAGCTTCGAACAGCCGCGAAATTCGATACAGAGTAACGCTAAACTACAATAGATCTCGTTGAGATTTTTTTTTTTTCCCTTTTAATTCGAGTTTGTAAAAGCGATGAACGTATAAAGCCAAAAATCCGCTGAAATTTGAACTTTCGCTATTTTTATTCCATTCAAATGACAAAAGATAAAATGGCGCAGGTTGTCGGCAAACGATATCTCAGAAAACAACATTGAGTGCTATATTTGTTGTTTTCTAAATTCCCAAATTTAAAAAAAAGATTTTCGAGGTTTGACATACATAATTATTTCAATATTATAAGTATTTTATTATAATTTGATTGTAAACGGATGAAAACTCTCTAAATATAAATTACTTCTGCGATAAATAAACTTTTTTCTTTTTTTACAACTTCAAGTGTTTTCATTTATGTGTGGCGTTTTTCTTAGATCGTTTCAAAGGAACTTGTTTAGGACGCATTAAAGGGAGAATATTACGCCCGCGTTGTGTAATTGGCACGATGGTAGCGTATGGAAAAAACGGAGCACGGGTCGGATCTTGTTTCAAAACCGGCGATTTGTAAATTGAGTGGCGTTATCTGCATGTAGCAGTCTCTTATTTAGGAACCGGACAACGGGTAATTCATTCTAGTATTTAATAATTCCAATTTAATCATTCGAATTATAAAACATTCTATCGATTTTAAAATGTTTTCCTAATATATTGATACATAACATTTCATACCGATAAGTGCTTTCTTTGTTTGCTGCTATCGGCGTAAATTCTATCAAATTATGAAACTTCTGGGAGTTTTTCCTCACCTGGGTTCTGCTCTTGTCCTTGTTCGCTTCTTTATGTACAATAGTATAAGAAAGTAAAAAAAAAAAAATATGCAAATAAAATGTATAGAAATTGTACATTTACATTTCAAGTATCATGTTAGACTTTCCACCAAAACAAACATATTTCAGTTCTCCTTTGTCAAAGGTATTTCCTGGAAGGAAGTGCTCGTAGAACATGTTTCATGCGAAGCTCGTTCTAGAGCGCGTTCCTATTTCGATCCTTGATGGGATGCTAATGGCTTTTCTGCGGTAAAATCGGAAACTATAAGAGAATAAATAATTTGCGTCTTTTTCACATTCATACAATTTAGGGGCGTATTTAAGAGGGTGAGGGGAGGGTTAGGAGGTTCAAGGGTTCAAACATCCCCTGTTGTTCTGGAGTCTTTGAACTGGAAAAACAACCCCCTTTAAATTCTAATAAATAAATAAAATTAAATAATAATAATAATAAAAGAATAAGTAAGTAGTTTTTAGCAACAAAGCATTCAACTAAGTAGTGCTCCGGCTACTGCGTCACTGCAATATTGGGAAAATTCTTCTACTGCAGTAAAACCCGAAGTCTCCAAATTTATAAAAATCCCAGTTCCTGAAACCTTATCAAAAGCCAGATATTAGAGGTCAGTAGTGTGTGAATGAGAGAGCTGGACCACAGCCATAAACCCCCCATTAAAACCACACCCACTTTTAGAAATGTAATGGCTCTATTTTATCCACACCATTGTGATTACACAATGGTGTGAAACCCCCCATTAAAACCACACCCACTTTTAGAATGTAATGGCTCTATATCACCCATAAAAAAACCCACCCACTTTTAAAAACAATGGTGTGAAACCTCCCATTAAATCCACACCCACTTTTAGAACGTAATGGTCCTATTTCACACCATTAAAATTTCCACCCACTTTTAAAAACAATGGCTCGTAAAACCCCCATAAAAACCGGACCCACTTTTAGAACGTAATGGCCCAATATCACCCACACAAATTCGACTATACAATGGCTCTCAGACCTCCATTGAATCCCACCCACTTTTAGAAATGTAATGGCTGTATTTTACCATTAAAATTACCACCCACTCTTAAAAATAATGGCTCACAAAACCCCATAAAACCCGAACCCACTTTTAGAATCCAAAGGTTATTGCTTATCCATAAAAATCTACAACCCCTCTTAAAACGATGGTATCGAAACCCATTAAAACTACACCCCTTCTAGAAAAGTGATGGCTCTATTTCAACCATACAAATTAAACAAATCAATGGTAGCAAAATCATCCATTAGCAAGGTTCTAGCGCAAGCACCTCCCGAGAAAGTGATGGCTCTATTTCGACCACACCAATTTTCCGGAGCGAGCAAGCGAAAAGTCGTTGGGAGGGAAGGTACCCCCTTCGGCGAGCACCCCCTTTTAGAATCTGCGGGTCCGTTAAAAAATGATACCCCAACAACATTTTAAGCACTTAAAGAAAAGAATTCTAATGTTGAGAAAGAACAAAAACCATGGAACTGTTGAACAAACTAAACGCAATTAGTACATTGGAAGGAAGTTTCAAGAAGATGCATGAGCTCAATATCGACGTAAAATACCCTGTCATGGAAATTAAACAGATCACCACCAAATATGGTAATAAACTAATAGTGAAGTTAGAAGACGGCTCAAATTTGTATCTGCCGAAACGATGCGACGAAAATGCGTCCGACTATATGAAGCTTAATGAGATTAAACCTCTATTCTTTGTATATTTGGGAGCTAAAGATGTCGGGAAAGCACAACCAGGGCAAATGTTTAAATTTGAACAATAAATTTTCTTTTAATGGTATCATAACCATTAAAAAATATACGCCGATTTTCAGGCGGCAACTTTTACGAGATAAAAGTCAATGGCCCTGCAAACAGCTCGAAAAGGAGTGCGAGGCTGCACGGGACCCACTGGATCTTCAGCCAGCACACTGTCAAGAATGGATGAGTAACCCCACTGTCAATCCTCGAACTGGCCGGACGATAAAGAAGAACGGCCCTGTGTACAAGCAGCTGCAAAAAGAGTGTGAGGATGCCCTTGCGGCCGTGCCGCGGCCGCGGTCCCCGAGCCCTCAGAGGCCACGGTCCCCGAGCCCTCAGAGACCATCATATTGTAACGAGTGGCTCAAAGATCCCGAGCCAGTTGCCCCTGTTGTCTGTGCCCCGGTGTACACAGAGAATCAGTTGAAGAAGATGAAAAAAGATGCCTTGAAGACACTCGCCCTGCAGCTCCAAATCAACCCGGGAAATCAGAACAAACCAGTTATCATACAGCTGATCCTCGATAAACAGAACATCAGACAACCCAGCATCAAACAACCCAGTCCCACTCCCTGTCTTATTAAATCGCGGTCCGGATCACTAACTCCATGTCTTGTTGACCCCTCGCCTAGGCCAAGATCGAGAACTTACTTTAATGACTCCACCATAACTCCTAAAAATTTTTGCAAAATGCCCCCCGGTAGGCTCAGAGTATATTCAATCTCAAATTCGACCCACCAAGGGGCCCTTCTTGATGAGCCGAATTCAAGACCAAATACACTCTGAGCCTACCGCCACTGAGGCTTACAAACAACATATAAGGACAACACTGTAAGACTTTGACGCCTAGCGTCGGGCCCGCCCACCACTTTTTTATCGATGAGTGCTTGCTTTATTGGAACAACGACTAAAGCAAGCTGACATGTCATTTTTGGCTCGGTATAGTTCAATAAACCATCAACCCGGATTGATTAACAACCTGGGAGAGGTCGGGATTTGAACCTGGGACCTAGATGTTAATAGGTCTGCGCGCTAACCGTTTGCCATGGGTACCCATCTAAATATACACATACCTTTAATTTAACCATTACACCACAGACGAAAATCTTCAAAAATAGCACTTTAAACAAGTTATTTCCCTCTTATAATGTAATAATTCTTCAAAATATCTATCACTATAGCTTATCTGATTAAAAAATATAGAATAAAACGCTTAAAATCAATCGCGAAAAATAAATACTATTCCTATCCATATAGTGCTGCCATCTCCCTTTGATTCTCGTAATCTCCGCTTATTTCTACCTCTGAGAGAACTCTTCTTTAAAGAGGAAGAGATGTTAGTCAAGGTCAGCGCTCGCTACAGACGTTATGAAAGCAGGAAGTAGAAAACAAGGTCGAAACTCTCCAAGCGGAAAATAATACTGCTTCGTATTTTATCTGAGTTAAAGAAAACAAAGATATATATAAATGAATGAAATTGAGTCTGAGATATTTCGCTATAGAATTCTTTATCAGTATGTTCAATTAGATGTTTATAGCGATGACATTTCAGAAGTGAAAAAATCTTTAAAAAAGTTGCATGATCAGTTTGAAAAAATTGTCAAACTTATAAAAGAATATAATGATCGAAGACTCGAAGGAAATGTTGGAACTAACAAGAATGTTAGGTCTGGACAATAAAGTTACCTCAGACGGAGACTTGAAAACTCATGAATGTGAACACAAATATGTAATTCAAAATGATGATGGCTGGTACATTTGCCAAGCATGTCACGAAGAGCTGAGGTATAATCCAAATATACCCCCTATCAATAATCTCGATATGTATTTAAACATGCAGAAACAACAGAGGCGAAAACATCGAATGAAAAATCTGGCTAAATGGTTAGGTTTGCATAACCTACCCTTTGAAGAAGAAGAGCTTTTGAACGACTTTTCTTCTTATATCCATAAATATGAGGAGATGTACCCAGAGCGAAAAAACATAATCAGCAAAGACTATATCTTATACCATATGTTACGGAAAAGAGGTTACGACATCTATATTTCACGCCTTCTAGTTAAGTTACCTAAACTCAAAAAGACGCTTATTCAGAATGAAGAAATCTGCAGAACCATCTTCGAAGCATTAAATTGGAGTTTTTACCCTATAAATTAAAAAAACGGCTGATACGTCTGAACAACATGTCACGAAGAGCTGAGGTATGACCCCGATAAGTGATTATAATTTTTAATAGCCGAATAAGCTATTAAAAATTAATCAACTAAATCTTTTTTATCAATCCAGCTAGTCTCAGGATAACCTAACCATTTAACTAGATATTTGTCCCCTTTCTTTTTGATGATTTTTTCAATCTTATACACATTGTCTTTCTTATCATATTTTACTAATTCATATTCATAAAAAGTGCCTTTAACCTCATCATTATTTAAATCCTGAACTCTATAAGTGATTGGGTCGGTTTCTAATACTTCAGAAATGACAAATATTTCATCTGTAAAAGTTGCTTGATAACCCCTTCTGAAGGTAGACTTATATATAGATATTCTTACTTTATCGCCTACCTGGTATTTATGTTTACGTATGACCTTTTCTTTAAACAAATTGCGGTAGACTTCACTACTGTTTTCTTCTAGACTGGCTTCAACAGGAGTCATTTTTATACTTCTGTGGTATGAGTTGTTGTAATTCTTCACTAATTGACCCAATACATCTATGTATCTTTCAGTGTTATTTGCACACAAGTAGAGCTTTATTTTATTACCAAGAGTGAGATTAAATCTTTCAACCATAGCAGCTTTTATTTCAACATTTTCTGTTGTGAACCATTGGATATTATTTTCTTTGAATAATTTTTGAGTTGTTTTTCCGACGAACTCTAAACCCTTATCTGTTTGAACCCTTTCAGGTATTCTTTCTTTGAAGATCTTTTTAAATGCTTGAGTTACTTCTTCTGCTGATTTATCCTTTAGAGGAACAGCCCATGCATATTTACTGAAACAGTCAACAGCTGTTAATATGTACTTGATACCATCATTAAACTTACTTCTCGCAAATTTATAGACAAACAGTAAATCAGCTTGCCATTGGTCGTCGATATGTGACACGTAAATTCTCCTTCTTTTGAACTTACGGATAAGTGGTTTATGCTTTGTGTATACATCCTGTCGGTGTAAAAAATCCGAGACTTCTTTTCGACTTAAACCAGTTTTTCTGCTTAGTACATTTATGCCACAAAATCCTGTTTCGGGATCGTAATAAACCTTTTCGGGGCAACCCTTCTCAGTTACCCCTTCAGCGGTAAAAAACGGCACTTCTTAGAACCACAACCCACACAAATACCTTTCAACATTGGTCTAGCGTTTTTAGAGGTGACATGCTGTTCATCTTTAGTGTCGGTGTGTGTTTTACATTTGAGACAATATATTTTTGAGCCCATTCCAAATGTCTTCTTTGCTTTGATAATAGGCTTCACAACAGCTCTATCTAGCCTTTCACGAAAACTTGGATTGGGAATGTCGTCCAATTCTTTAATCATGTTTGAGTCACACACTTTGTTTCTGGTTTCGGTATCTTTGTTTTTAATGTAGCACACGTCATGTTTATAGGCACTATCATCAACCCTATTAATAGGCTTACTCCATTCTTTGTATGTTAAATCGGGGTTCAGTCTAGTTTTTCCTCTGAGCAGTTGAGTTCCTGGTCCTGTAAATTGATGCCCTGGCAGATGCATTTCAAACGGTAAATTATTAATTGCTGCGTTAACAACACCTTTTCCTTTCTTGCAAGTCTTTTTACCACACATTTATTTATATATAAAAAATTATTTACTCACAAATTGATATCCATTCAGCAGGGTTTGTTTCATATATTTTTCTCTGGGTAAGTAGACTAAATTATTGATGAAATCCTCCTCTCGCTTATACACTTCCTCTTCTGATAGGGTATTCGATTTGTATGAATTGAGCAGCTGTTTGTAAAACTTGTAAGACTGTTTGTACTCTTCTTTCCTTTCCGCGATATTCAAAGCTTTATCAATAACTTCAACAATACCGACGCTTAAGCTCAGAGCAGCTAAGGGAACAAGTACAAAAGCTGATAAACCCAATGAACTTAAAACGAACTTGCTAACGGTCATAGTGACACTAATTTTATGGTAGTGGTGGTAGCTCTTTCTATATACGTAAATTTTCTTTTGCAAGTATTCTTCCATCTTTATTTATAGGGGTGAAATATTTCTTCCGATATCTCAGAGCCGGATTAACTAAATCAAGCATAAAGAAATCATACGGCTGTTGCATGCACTTTTTATATAATCTACTGAATTCTTCTTTTGTCAAACTACCATCTATCTCTCTTATGATCTGTTGAATCTCCCTCGGTTGAATATTAAAAAATATCAAGTAATTACAGTTTCTTCTGATAACAATGGGTGTTCTATAATAAGATTGAGAAAGATAAATGATTGAGGCGTTTTTCTTCCGACCTCTGATGAAAAAATCTTCTATGCTCCTCTGGTCCTTGTCAGTCACGCAGTCATCAAAGACAACAACATTTTTACAAGATGGGTCCAGGTCATCCACTTTTATAAATTCTTTTGTATCAGAGGAGAATAAAGTTCCTTTCTTGCCGAATCTTTCATATAACTCTAGGATAATTTTCTTCTTCTTTTTGGGGTACTTTATCGAGTCAATATCCACGCCCTCAAACATTGTGTACTTTTCTTTCAGTTTACCGTACTTGGGTTCGTACATATCTTTTGCACAAACGAACAAATTATCAAATTCGAGATAGTCGTATATAAAATTCAACAATAAGTTCGTTTTACCAGTACCTGAAGCTCCAGCGATTAGAAGTCTGAAAGGGTGTTTAGGTAATAAATAATGTTGATTTGCATCGACAAGTTCTTCTGCTTCTGTATAATTTTTAATTTGAATCATCTTTATTTAATGTTAAAAATTTGCTTCAGTAAAAATTTAATTTGCTTAAGTAAAAATTTTTTTGCATAATAATAAAGATGAATGCTATACAAAAAGAACGAAATAAGAAATTAAGAAAGGAAGTTGAATATGAACTTAAAGTTTATAAGCTTCAGGCTGAAATTAGAAAAAACAACGAACAACAACTTGAGCAAAAATTAGGTATCCAGAAAGCACTATCGGACTTTCACAAGCCTGTAACTGAAAAGCTACAAGAACAAGAAATTAATCGAAAGGAGAATATTCAGGCTATAAAAGATGCTGTTGATCACATTCCTCTAGCTATTGAACCGCCTTTAGAAGTCTATGATTTTGATAAAAAATTGGATGTAGAGTTTTTAGAGAAAAATAACTTTCCAAGACCCTCAAAATTGTACCATGAGACCAAGGAAACTTTGCAAGAAATTATGAGTAAAGTAAATGATACTTACCTAAAAATGTCTCGTCAAAAAGGAAACATTATGAGTCAGATGTCTCGAATGACTAAAAAGGATGAAGAAAGAGAAGATCGCTTATTAGCTAAGGCTGATTATTTGAGAGATCATATGACTACGTTAGGAGATTATCGGGATCGACTCAGAGACTTGCAAAGAAAAGGAATTTATATCGGTAAAGGAGTAGAAGACAAAATGGAAATTTTAGCCCGATTGACTGATAAGATATGTAAAGGGTCCAAAAGTAAAAAGTTACACAATCAAGTCGTCGATTTATTGGATGCATTGTTGAGAGAAGGAACTATGACCAACGAGCAAGTAAAACAATACTACAAAAATTTTTCATTAAATAAATGAGTAATTACATAAAAACTAAAATACATTTAAGCGATCATCAGATTGCTAAGCTAAAATCTGCATACCAGAAAGGAGAAGAAGTATCTCTACAAATAGATAAGACAAAAGCCCCCAACAAAGATATACATTTAACTCGAACACAGATAGCTCAAATTGGGAAGGGGAAGCGTATCACTATCAGTAAGACGCAGCTCCAGAAAACGGGTGGTTTTCTACCTTTTCTATTACCTGCGTTAATTGCTGGGGCCAAGGCTTTAGCACTAGGTGCTGCAAGTGGGGCGGCTGGATATGGAGCAAAGAAAGCTTTGGAAAAAATTTCAGGATCTGGATGTGTAAAAAAAAGACCCATTGGAAAGGGCGTCTATCAAAACTGGGAATATCAGACGAAGTAATTAAACAAAATATGAAACATGAACAGGGGTTTAGGGGCGTCTTTACTTCCGATCTGTTGCCTAAAAAGATGAGTCGGTTTGAAAACGGTATTATTAATCTGGACATTGTCACAGGACCTGGTACGCACTGGGTCTGCTACTATAACGATCCTAAAAATAACTTTGTTGAGTATTTTGATCCTTTTGGAGAACACGTATACAAAATTCATCCTAACATTAAGAAGTATCTACTGACTTCTGGAAAGAAAAATATCGGGTGTAACTCGAGCTTTCTACAGCACCCTGCTTCCGTCAAATGCGGCTACTTTTGTATGAAGTACATTCGTGAAAGAAACAAGGGTAAGCCAGTTGTAGATGTGCTATATTCTTTTACCCAAGAACCCAGCGACTTCAATGAAAAAAATGTTCTCTATAAATAAAATGGTTCTATTGATATTAGATTCTAAAAACGCGGAAAAATCAGAAGATTTTACGATTGAATACACTAGACCTTTCACCTTTAAACAGATTGCCCTTCAGTCCTTTTCGATGTACGTTTCATGGGACAATATCAAAGATGAGGAATTATCATACTTTGATGGTCAGCAGTGGTTAAATTTGACGATACCAGATGGAAATTACACTATCAAGGGGCTGAATCGTTACATGATTAATTTTTTTGGAAGCGATCCGCCGATACAATTCGGTATAGTGGAGGAACGACAACGAATAGCCATTAAGTTAAAAGACGGGTATAAGATCGATTTAACGAAAACCAAAAACCTGCATAAACTTATAGGTTTCGAGCCTAAAATCCACGAAGAGCTTGAACAAGTAGGAAAGTACATTGCTGACTTATCTGGGGGAAACGATAACATTTATATACATTGCGATGTCGCAGAGGGGGCGTATATCAACGGTTTCAACTCTACAAACGTCATCTATTCATTTACAAACAGTAATCGTCCAGGTAGTCAGATTATAAAATCATTTGACAAACCTCTGTTTTACCCTGTTCGAATGGATAGTGTTTACCGAATCAGAATGCAAGTAACCAATCATAGAGGTGATTTAATTCCGCTCAATAAGCAAGAAGTACAATACAATTTTATCGCCCTATAATAAAGAAATGAATAAACACAGACTTCAAAGAAAGAGTAAGAAGATACAAGGAAGAGGGTTCTTTTCCGACGTCCTGCAGGAGGCCGAATTAGAAGGTAAGTATGTGCAGGATAAAATAAAGGAGATATTATCAAAGCAGAAAAAACATGGAGCTGGACTAAAGTTTATCTAAATTCGATTTAATAGCCATATAGCTATTAAATTGAGGAGAAGAAAAAAAATTTATTTCATAATAAATGAATAAAATATTTGAATTAAACAGCACCAATTATTATTACGATGATGACATCGAAAGTTTCGAATATAGAGAGGTAAGGCATGAAAATAGTGATAATTCTATGGAAAATGCCTCTTACCATTTCTTTATTCAAGACACCAACGCCAACATTTTATACTCTAACGGTTATTTACAGCAAAAATTGAAAATTGTTAACAATGATGGTACTGCCATAGTGAATGATAATGTAGCTCTCGTGAATGGAGGTGGTTTGATCAATGCTAACAGGTTTACATTAGGAACCACTGAAATAGAATCCAACATTAATTATACCGCTCTTATGCGACAAGTGTTGGGCTTAATACATTTTACGCCTGACTATTCTTCTGCCGAAGCTACAAATATGCTGTTCTACACTGATACGTCGGACACAGCTGATAGAGAACGCTTGAAATATGATGGCACGTTAGTAGATACCACAAAGATTACTGAGTTTTTCGAAAAATTCAGAATTAATGAGAACCATAACCAGGGATTTACAGAAAGAAGCGAATTCACTAAAAATAGCAAGGTTGTAACTATATGGATCCCACTAAAGTACGTGTTTGATTTCTTCCGTGAATATAAAAAAGTAATCACGGGGTTCCAAGTCAAATTTGAGTTCCAGAGAAATCACAGTCTAAATATGCTGTACACCAACGAGCAACATAAGATCTATAAAGTCGTTGTAGAAGATTTATCACTCTGGCTACCTTACGTACGATTTAAAAATGCGGCGGCTTCAATATTTAACGAATTAAAGTTATCGAATAAGGATGTAGAAATAAACTGGAACCAACACAGCATAGTAAAGTCTAATATTTTCTATAAAAACGCTAGCGGCTCTTATACCATAAAAGCTACTTCTGATGAAGTCTTATCTTTGTACGTAATTCCTCAGTACACTGAAAGATACGAAAATTCGAAGCACAATAACATGCTGTTTGATAACTTAGATATGACGGAATGTTGGTTAATGATCAACAATGTAAAAGTGCCAACTGTCAGTTACATGATGGATTTTGAGAAAAGTGATTATAATCGATTATACACAGCCTTTTTGGAATCTGGACTCAACACCATCACGTCTGAAACAGGTTGTATGGTCAATTATTCGAATTTTGGTAAGTTGTATCCAATCATCTGCTTTAATCTCTCTCATCATCAAAACTATACCGATACGAATAACTTAATGATTGAGTTTAACTGGAGGTTAAGGAACGCTGCCCCCAAAGATTATGTTTTTTACTTCATCTTAAAAGAGCACAAGAAATGCCTCTTAAATATTAACAATCAAAATATTACCATGATCAAGACTTTGAAATTATAAAATCTCGCCAAGCATTATGGATCTCCTCCATCTCCGTCAATAATTTTTGGATAGAAGGGGGACAGAACTCAATCCTGTTTCTTCCGATGTATCCATCCGCTGATCTTGTCAACTCTAGCTCAATCAGGATCCAAATTTTTACTGCAAACGAGATATTATTGTATAGAATACGAGACAGGACCTAACGAAGACGAATTTTGGAAGGTCTTTCGACGAATATGGTGAGGGCACATACCCCCCATGAAGTTGAGACAGCTTATGAAAGTCGTTTGAAGACGTATGACATCCAGAACGGTTCATGCACCTCTACGAAACCTTTTCAATATATCAGGTTGACAGTGATAGCGATAGTGATAGCGATAGCGATCGACCGACAACGATGACATGCCCTTCCATAATTTAATAGATGTAGATATGACTATATTTTTAATGATTGAAATACTCATTAAAAATTGAATCGTTTAAAGTATACCCCTTCAGTAATAAAAGCATTTAAAGAAACGATTTGTAGTTCTAAAGAAAGACAAAATGGATTTTCAATCTAAAACCGTTCGACAGTTGCAAGGCTACTGTCGTGAAAATAATATTCGAGGTTACTCGAAACTTAAAAAGTTGGAGCTGGTCGACCTTATTCAATATCATAACGGCTTTTCCAGTTTCCACAATGACTTGTTTAGCAAGCCAAAGAAGAACAGAGTGCGTAAGATCAGGTGTTGCGGTAAGTTATTTAAGGGATCAAGCATGAATAAGCACCTACAATCTAAAGGGCACCTAAACTATAAACCAAAGAAGGCAACCGCTCTCCCAGAGTGTGGAAGGGTGGAGCATCGACTACATCACATGACTCTCCCCCAACTACGGGAATTTTGTCGAACGCATGGCATTAGAGGCTATTCCAGGTTAGGAAGGAGGGCAGACATCATAGCATACATAGAAAGCGTATTGTTCAACCGTCATTTCGGGTTTGATTCAGACCTGTTTTTAGATACGCGAGAGAGAAGGCTCTACACCCTCCACAAAGTTAATACAGCCTTTGAATCTCGCTTGAAGACGTACGACATCCAAAATGAACACAACCTGATGCTTCCCGAAGACTTTTTGAACGATGTGGCGTCACTAGTCCGGGGACTCATCACTAAACACATAAAGAGGCTGCATGGTTTGAAGGTTAATTTCGAATTCCTCTGTGACTATCAAAAGGGTAAAGACGATGCTATTATAGAAATGGAGAAAAACTTCAAAACAGAAAACGCAGTCATCTTAGAATCAACTGATTTGGTAGCTTATTACAGATCGGTTATCCAAAAATTATTGACAGAAATGGAGGAGTTTGTTGCAAAGGGTTCGGGATGGACGCTTGTTAGAATTAAAAACCTTGAGGTGAGGATCAATAAATACAACCCACTGAGAGGATCATCCTACATTGATTTACCGAAAAGAATTAAAGATAAAAAGGCAGTCATTAACGTGAAAAATGAAAATGATAACGAGTGCTTTAAGTGGGCGATACTGTCCGCTATTTATCCAGCTGATAATCACGTAGATAGAGTCTCTAAATATAAGCCATATGATAATGAGCTAAATTTCGAAGGTATCGAGTTTCCAGTGAAGATGGAAGATAGAGTATTTAACAGGTTCGAAAAGTTGAATAACATATCGGTGAACATATATTCATACGAAGGTAATGATATTTACCCATTGAGAATCACTAAAAATAAGGAAGACAAACACATCAATTTGCTGTACATAAAGAATAAGGAAGGAAACAGTCATTACTGTTGGATAAAAGACCTCTCCAAATTGATAAGCGGACAAGTGACTAAACACAACGGAAAGATATTCACCTGTGAGAGATGCCTGCTGTATTATTACTCCGAAGAGGACCTCCAAGCTCATGAAACGGATTGTAGGAAGAATACACCAGTAAAGATTGTAATGCCCGAGGAGAACGAATCTCTGCGGTTCAAAAACTATCAAAGGTCTTTACGATTACCCTTTGTGATGTATGGAGACTTTGAGTGCTTGACAAACAAGATAAACACCTGCTGCCCTACAAAAGACAGCTCATTCTTACATAAATATCAAAAGCATGAACCTATGAGCTTCACTGTCTACATCAAATATAAACACGCAGACTATAAGGCACCAATCACATACAGAGGACCCAATGCCACCAAGCTGTTCTTTGATACAGTGAAGACTGAGGCGCTAGCGATAAAGAACATTTATGATAAGAAGCAACCCATCAAAATGACCACCGAAGATGAAGAGCATTTCCAAAGGACCCATGTTTGCCACATCTGTGACGAAGATATCAGGAAGAAACCTTCACCCTATTCACCCAAGGATAAACCAGACTTCCGAAAAGTTAGAGATCATGACCATCTTCTCAATCCGGCGAAATGTGAATCGAACTACAGAGGACCTGCTCACAACCTTTGCAACCTAAAGTACCAAGAGCCTTCGTTCATTCCAGTGTTTATCCACAACTTATCTGGCTACGACGCCCATCTCTTCATAAAGGAGCTCGGTAGAGACCAAGGTGATATCGACGTCATCCCGAACAACGAGGAGAGGTACATTTCCTTCAGTAAGGAGGTCGGGGCAAAAACTGTAGAAGTAGGCGATGGGAAGAAAGTAAAGGTACCTGGTATAAAGTTGAGGTTTGTCGACTCATTCAAGTTCATGGCCGCTAGCCTCGACAGTCTTGCGAAGAACGTAAAGGAGTTCAGGGAGACAGCCAAGTACTTCCCCAAGGACAAACTGGACCTCGTCACCCGAAAAGGCGTCTATCCATACGATTACATGGACTCGTGGGACAAATGCGAAGAAACCAAGCTGCCCCCAAAAGAAGACTTTTACAACCAATTGAATGAGTCACACATAAAGGATGAGGACTACGAGCACGCTAAAAGGGTATGGAAGGCCTTCAACATTAAGACATTGGGTGAATATTCCGATTTGTATGTGAAGACTGATGTACTCATCCTAGCCGACATCATGGAACACTTTAGAGATGTCTGTCTAAAGACCTATAAGTTGGATCCTGCATGGTACTTCACTGCACCCGGACTCTCGTGGGACGCCATGCTCAAAACCACAGAGGTTGAGCTAGAGCTGTTGACAGACTATGACATGATACTCATGCTAGAAAAGGGGACCAGAGGAGGCATCTCTCAGTGCTGTAACCGATATGGGAGGGCGAACAACAAGTACATGAGGGACTATGACGAGAACAAGAAGTCTAACTACCTGATGTACCTTGACGCCAACAACCTCTACGGATGGGCCATGAGTCAATACCTACCGCATGGTGGCTTCGAGTGGAGCACTGTGTCAGATGTGACCCAAGTAGAGGATGACTCAGACAAAGGATACATCGTAGATTGCGACCTACAGTACCCGACCCATCTGCACAACCTCCATTCAGACATACCTCTAGCACCTGAGAGCAGGATGCCCGATGGCTCAAAACAGCCAAAACTACTGACGACCCTCTATGACAAAGAGCATTATGTGGTTCATTACAGGGTTTTGAAGCAACTGTTGCAGTTGGGGGTGAAGCTCAAAAAGGTGCACAAAGTGTTGGAGTTTCAGCAGTCTCCCTGGTTGAAGAGGTACATAGACCTGAACACTGATATGAGGACCAAGGCAACCAACGACTTTGAGAAAGACTTCTTCAAACTTATGAACAACTCGGTCTTTGGCAAGACGATGGAAAATATCAGGAAGCGACTCGATATTAGGCTAGTATGCGATCCCCAGAAAGCGGAGAAGCTAGTTGCTAAGCCCAACTTCAAGGGAAGGACCATTTTTGACGAAAGATTAGCCGCCGTGCATATGAACAAGACGAAAGTGATTTTTAATAAGCCAATATACGTCGGCATGAGTATATTAGATCTATCGAAGCATCTGATGTATGACTTCCATTATAATCTTATGAAGCCTAAATACGGGGGCGATATCAAGCTATTGTACATGGACACTGACAGTTACATCTATGACATACAGACCGAGGACTTTTATGAGGATATGAAAGGATTGATTGACTACTTTGACACATCAGATTATCCAGAAAACAATAGGTATGGTATGCCCCGAGTAAATAAAAAGGTCTTGGGGAAGATGAAGGATGAAAATGCAGGGAAGATCTTAGAAGAGTTCGTTGGCTTAAGATCTAAGATGTATGCCTGTAAAACTGAGGTTGACCTGGTGAAAAAGTCGAAAGGAGTAAAGAAATGTGTCGTGAAAAACAGGATATCCTTCGAGGACTACAAGAACTGCCTATTCAAGCAAGAAGTACAGCATAGAACCATGAATCTCATCAGGAGCACAAAGCATGAGATTCATTCCATACAAGTCAATAAGATTGCCCTATCAGGAAAAGATGACAAACGTCATATATTGGAAGATGGTGTCCATACCTTGGCTCACGGTCACTATGCGATAAAGGAGTAGGCGATCATAATCTTTTAACAGTTTTCGAACTATTAAAAGATAATTAATGGTCCTCAGTTCGAAGGACACATTCTTCTGTTCTGAATGCCTCTTTAATAGTGTCTATATCACATCTAAAGTACTCCATGTAACCGTCCTCTTCTGAGGCCCTATTTCATTTAAAAGGGGGTGCTCGCCGAAGGGGGTACCTTCCCTCCCAACGACTTTTCGCTTGCTCGCTCCGGAAAATTGGTGTGGTCGAAATAGAGCCATCACTTTCTCGGGAGGTGCTTGCGCTAGAACCTTGCTAATGGATGATTTTGCTACCATTGATTTGTTTAATTTGTATGGTTGAAATAGAGCCATCACTTTTCTAGAAGGGGTGTAGTTTTAATGGGTTTCGATACCATCGTTTTAAGAGGGGTTGTAGATTTTTATGGATAAGCAATAACCTTTGGATTCTAAAAGTGGGTTCGGGTTTTATGGGGTTTTGTGAGCCATTATTTTTAAGAGTGGGTGGTAATTTTAATGGTAAAATACAGCCATTACATTTCTAAAAGTGGGTGGGATTCAATGGAGGTCTGAGAGCCATTGTATAGTCGAATTTGTGTGGGTGATATTGGGCCATTACGTTCTAAAAGTGGGTCCGGTTTTTATGGGGGGTTTACGAGCCATTGTTTTTAAAAGTGGGTGGAAATTTTAATGGTGTGAAATAGGACCATTACGTTCTAAAAGTGGGTGTGGATTTAATGGGAGGTTTCACACCATTGTTTTTAAAAGTGGGTGGGTTTTTTTATGGGTGATATAGAGCCATTCCATTCTAAAAGTGGGTGTGGTTTTAATGGGGGGGTTTCACACCATTGTGTAATCACAATGGTGTGGATAAAATAGAGCCATTACATTTCTAAAAGTGGGTGTGGTTTTAATGGGGGGTTTATGGCTGTGGTCCAGCTCTCTCATTCACACACTACTGAGGTCTGCACGGGTCTAATTTAGAAATTTTACCCGGCCCGAAAATATTAAGATTTTACTCATTCAATGCCCAAGAATTTTTTTAAAATAATTCACTTGAGCTTGGCCTGTCCCAAAAGTACTCAAAGCCAATCCCAACGCGGCCTGGCCCGAATTTTTTTTTTTTTTTTTTTTTTTTGCAATACATTAAAGCTTGTTGATTATATTATGATCCAAATTTGGCATTTAAGGAATTAAACACAAGTTATATTACATATAGTAATAAATGAAAAAGAACCCAAATTTGAAAAATCTGTACAAATCAAGAATGAGTATTATTATAAAGTTAGTTTTTAACACTTTACAACATAGTCGAAAAGTGTTTATGACTTTGTTTATTCTATCTGTCTGTCTGTAAGTCCTGTTAGCACGATAATTGCCGTAAAAATGACTTTATCAAAATGAAATTTTAGTATATTTTAGTATGTTGTTCAGACGGTCTGTGAGACCTATGGGAATATAAATGAATAATAGCACCCAATTAGTTTTGGATTGAACCCGGGTTGAAAAAATGAAATGCATTGAACCCTATGGGATCTAATTTTTCAAACATTTTTTAAGCGAATTTAAAATTCGCAAGGTGCTTCGAAAGTTTTAGGAAATATTCAAGTTATTCCATAAAATATATATAAAAAATGTCAGCAAAATATATTCAGTAGTTTTTTAAATAAGAATTAAAATAATAATTACATCCTTTATATGAAGAGATCACGTGACCATTATATGACGAGATCACGTGACTCACTTCAAAATAAAATATAGCATCCATCTTGTGTCAAAATCGTGATTTTTAAAGTTCTTTTTGATTCATATTGAGTATTGCATCCGTCCTAAAACTGCTTTATTTTTGCTTAAATTCCGTGTATCTACATACTGAAACAACGCAATTACAATATATTTGAGTTTAAATGATCATCTAACTTTGATTATTTCTACAACGAAGCCTAATTTTCACTTATGGAGAATGTAAACACGAAAATATGTAGAATGAGTTGTATAAGAATTGCTGCATTTCTTTAACGCAAAATTATTTAGCTCATGGAGTCTGCATAGCTGATATGAATGAAATATTCATTGATTTTACAAAGAGAAGGACGATTTTCTTCGATGAAGTTTTAAGCATAGAGTTAAATTACTTGTACCTCCATGGTTTTAAGTTTTTAAATAAAATAAATTATTATTGTATTTTGATGAATGAAAGGCATGGAAAAAGTTTATGAATGAAATGCTGTTTTTATATAGAGGCGATTTATATTTCGATGACGTCATTTGAATAAAGTTCATTTGTTTTCGATGAAGTTTTCAAATATAATAAATTATTGTAGTATTGTGATAATTTTAAAAATATTACCCCGAGGAATGTATCGCATTTTAGAGATGTTTAAATAAAATTGCATTGAAGTTGAAAATGTTTCATAATCAACGCTTTATGCATGACTGATTTTTCTTGTTATTTATCATTTTGGTTTGGTAATATCAGAGATTAAATGAACAATTAAAATTGAATAATTTTAAATTAAAAGTTTAAGATGTTTAGAATACAAATACAAATAAACTCAAGAACAATAATTCGTGTCATCCATATATTAATTTTAAATTACAACAGTTGCCCAAATAAATTTTCATTCAATATTTGTTATCGGAAAGAAATCGACGGAATTGGTGTTTTAATTTAAAAATAGAATTTATTTAATTTTGATAATTTAGAAACATTCAGAATCTAATAATTGAAATTAAAATCACAGAAGAAATTGAAAATAAAATATCAGTGTTCAATTTTAAAGTAAGCAGGACCTATTGGATTTCATATTTTCGTCACCAATCAATTAACCACAGTACAAAAGCGATTAAACATTTTTGCGATAAATTTAAGAATAGAACAAATGGCAACTTCACTTGACCCATGATAATAACTGAATGATCATTCCCTCAAAAGTTAAGTTTGGAATGTATTTCTTCCCTATTAAATGCATAGATCACATGTTACAAAACATGACATCTGGTACATACTAGGCGTCGTATATTTATTTTGCTGCATCCAGGCCAGAACATATTTTCTCTATGTACTTTCAAACAACTTCTATGTTTGCAAAGAGCAATCAATGTTTTATTTTGACTTCGGAATGTCGTCAAATAAATAAGTCCTCAATTTTGTATCTGAAATTATAATTTTTATGTATCCGGTTTTAATTCACCAATCTGCGTTCTCCTACTTAACTTTTATTACTTAATATGGGACAAGGTGACTTTTTTTATCCGCTAATTGGAAATTTTGTTTCATACGTAATTTCAAATTTGTCCGTTTCAATTTTGATCTAGTTTCGACATTTTTATTTATTTTGACCAGGCCCAACCCAACCCTACCCAAATGTAATAAAACGTGGCCCGAGCCCGTGCATACCTCTAACTTAGATCCCTTGAGATTGATATTTAAAACTAAAACCCTCCCAAATTGAATTCAAAATATAAATACGCCACTGATACAATTGTACAAAAAACAATCTTACTCATGCGTCCCGTTTGGACCGGAGTTGTCCCGGTTTAAAGGTGCACCCCAAAGTCCCGGCCGGTTTGTCATTTTGCCCGAGTTTGAAATGTATCGTTTGGAATAAAGTTTTGGCAGGAAAGAACAGTTCTTATGGCTAAAGGAGCATGATTGCAATTGAAACAGAGCATAAAAAAAATTAATGAAGCACTTGAAAATGCTGTTATGAACGTAAATGGATTGTGAAGTGGTGATAGCTAAAATTTTGTAGTCTTCGAACTGTGACGACACACAAAAAATAAACTGTAAATATTCAAATTTTAAAGAACTTCAGGAATTAAAAAATTTTAATACCGAATTTCAGACGAGTTATGGAGTACATTTTTTTGTTTACGAGATCTGCTCCTGTTGAAAGGGTGTTTGCAGTGTTATTTATGTGACACAGCATTTAGAGATATTTATATAGGGCAAATAGAAAACTTGCCCCCCTTAAATTTCATCCCCCCCACGACAAAATATCCTGAAAGAAACACTGGGTGTTTGTTCTCTACCATAAACAATGTTAGGTCTGAAGAATGAGGTAGAATTGCTGAATCAACTAGATCTAATGCAGGTGTCTAATGCTCTGTGAAATAAACATAGATCTAAAATGTTCAAATTTTTATGAAAAAATTATAACAAACATGCCTGTAAAAAGTTCACGCTGTAACAACAAATATACGAATGGTCAAAATCAAATGATTACTGCCTCATGTTCCAGGTTTCAATTTTATTTTCCTGTATTAAATAAATAATTTTATTTATTTAGTTTTTTATTTTGTCTCGGTTTAGAAAACAGTTTATATGGTAAACCTAACAATATTAAATTATACTTGAATATTGAATTTGTAGAAAACGAAATGATTGATAATCAGTGATGTATTTGAAGACATTCGAGCCTTTATTTTTTAAGGAGAAAGAAGATGTGTCTAAAATTTAAACAAAATGCAGATTTACAACGTCGTTTATGGAAATTTGTCTGAAATATTTTGGAGTTGGAGTTTATCCCCCCTCCCATTTACGAAATATTTTGTTTCTCAATTAGTTGATTACGATAAGTTTCTGGGTGGGTGGGGGTGGGGGGAGGGTATGATCTCCAAACACCTCCCTTGATGCCCCCTCTTCATTTCTACTTTTTTCATTTTTAATTTATGTCTTCATCTTTGAAATTAAAATTACACGCAGGTGTAGGCTATTCAAACTATTTTACAATTAAAAATTTCTTTATTTAGTGAATTCAATTATTTTTTGGTTATATAAACCATATTGTTTAAATTTTTCTGATTCTTTGTTATATTTTAGGGATTTGGAAAGAAAAAAATAAATCCTAATTTTTTTTTTTTTTATAATTTAGATTTATTTTAAGATCATCCTCAAAAGTCATTTATTTTTTACACTTTTATTTAGGTTGGTTTCTATGTTTGGGTCAAATCTTGAAATTAATTTTTGACCTACTTCTACTGAATCGATTTTTTCGAAATTTTACACGCCTACGTATTTCCGGCCATCCTCATAGTTGCTCTATATCTTCGGATGAGTCGGCTGGCCTGGGCTTTCGACTCATACGTATTTGCGATGACAATGTAACATTTCATCAAATTTGAGCTGATCCTCACCCGGGATTCTGGACCCAGAATGGTACATTAAAATCTCGTTGTTGTAAGGAAGTTTAAATTTTTTTCTTTCAAAATTGTCAAAGAAAAATTTAAGTTAATTAAATGTAATCATTCTTATATATGTCATTTCTATGTTATCACTTCTATTGTTCCTTTAAATTTAGTTACGGTCTAAATACAATTCTTTTATGGGAGCCCCACAATTTATTTTTAGCCGCATATGGCCAAAAGGGTTGTGAAAACTGAAATTTATTTTTTACTTTTCAATGCATCTTACTAAAACAGTGTAACTTAAAAATATTTTGTATAATATTTTATTCTAAAATCTGAAACCAAACTTATGAACTCAAAATAATTTACTACGTTCGAAAATTGAAACTGCGCCACTTCGCAGAACGTTTTTCGTTCGCCGGAAATTACTGCTTTCAGGCTCTGAAGGTCATGTGATGCAACAAGGAAAGGAAATTGACGTGCTACCACGTGGACAAGAAATCGATCCCTTTGCTGGATAGAAAATCAGTGGTGCCATCTAACTTTGATAATTGAAAGTTAAAATCTTATTCAATAAGTAATGCTTTACACATGTTTTTTTAAACATCCTGACAAATCTGACTGCAAACAAATGCAAAAAAAAGGGTATCAAGTTGAAGAAATGTTATATAAATGTCAGGATACAAAGATTACCTTAAAAATTTGCATTACCTTAAAAATATATATATATTTCGAGTTCAAATCTTGCTGAATGATGACTGTTTAAATGTTTTAACTTTTGGAAATTTACGAAGTATAATTATGAGCCTTTTAAAGAAAGTTTAATAATGGAGGTATGATAATACAGCTCGCAAATAAATGTACGGACAAAATGTATCGCAATATAAAAAAAATATTGTATCAATGAAAATTTTGTATAAAATCACTTTGATGGAAAAAAAAAATTGTATTATATGTAGTATTTTAACAGTACGAAATTCTTAGAATTATTTATTATTTTGTTTTAGTAAATATTGACATATTGTATAAATGGTTCTTAATTACTCTATACACTAAGGATTTCGAGCCTCCGTGGCGCAATCGGCTAGCGCGTTCGGCTGTTAACCGAAAGGTTGGTGGTTCGAGCCCACCCGGGGGCGAATTTGTTTTTGTGACACTAATTCTTGCAGAATCTCAGAAATTTTCATTTCCTCTTTCCCAAAATACAATATTTTTCTTATCCAAGAAGCAAACAGTTGTAAAGTTAATAATCATTGATGAGTTTTTCAAAAACATTTTTCTACTCATTATTATGATATGATTCAAATTGTATAAATATAAATACATAAATAAATATAAAATTTCTTTATTAATAATTATTTATTCCGGAGGGGGGGGGGGCATATGCAGGGCTTGATTAACTCACAGGCCTCCGGGGCCGTGACTCTGGGCTCCAATTTGAAGGGCCCCCTAAATTTTGTATGTGATTAAAAATTTAAGTAGAAATAATTTTTTTATTTATTTAAAATAGTTTTTATTTTAAATTATGAAATATGTTAATCGTTTTAAATCTTATATATCCTTTAAAGTTTTAATATGTTATTTTGAAATAAAACGTTTGGAAGTTTTCTATATGTACAAAGGGCCTTAGAAACTGTGATCCTAAACTCTAGTAAATTTAATTTGTTATATGTTAATGTTCTGCATGTGTTTGGTATGCGTATGGGAGCCACGAATAAAGACCAGCTCTGGGCCCCACTTTGACTTGATCAGACCCTGAATGTACGTTTATAGGTAATGTATTAAATCGTGCCAAAAATCGGAACTCCAGTTTTTGGCGGATCTACACGATCGAGCAAGCTAGAACTCGAAAAATATTTTTTTTTAACGTGACGTCTGTGTGTTTGCATGTATTCACTCTAGCTAAAAGACGAATGGGTGAAATGTCGCAAAATTTGGTAGGTGAGTCACTTCTGGGCAGTGTTTCTTTCAGGACTTTTTGGCCAAGGGGGACGAATGACATTTTAGGGGAGGGGGGTGGCAAGTTTTCTATTTGCCCTATATAAATATATCTAAATCCTGTTGGACATAAATAGAAACTAGGTTAGCATAAAATGTCGCCGGGGGGGGGGGGGGGGGGCTTCGAAAGAAACACTGCTTATAGGTTATCCTGGTGCTGATTACTGATTAGATTTTGGTACGATTCGGAAAATATAACCTGCTTTTTTTGTAAAATGGCCTGTAAAAATCGTCAAAATGCCCAGAAAAGTAATACCGAAATGTAATAATTAAATGCTTGTTTACGTAATTTTTAACGGCAAAAAAGAATAAAACCAATATCATTGATGAGCTATTCTCAAGACACTGTATACTTTGCACTGTATTAAAAAAATAAATTAAGAAAAGCTAATCTATTAAATTTTTTAAAATTTGGTAGGGTTTTTAAAATTTGGTAGGTTTGGTGACCACTTATGGGTCACCCTGGTGCTGGTTAGATTTTGATATGACTCGGAATAATAGAACTGGCCTACGAAATTGCCCGCACATATCATCACAATTTATATAAATAAAATTGAAAATCTGTCTGTCTGTTTATCCCTTCATCACGGGAGAACGGCTGAACCGAATTTCATGAAATTTTGTGGATAGTCTGGAAATAGTCCCACTTAAAATTTAGTCCATGTTTGGAGTTTCTACGATCAGTGGTTCTCGAGATATTAGTAAAAAACGAAAATTTCATTTGTCTCATCATCACGGGAAACAGGCTGTACCGAATTTGATGAAATTTTGTGGATAGCCTTGAAATAGCCCCCCATAAATTTAGTCCCAGTTTCGAGTATCTAAGACCAGGGGTTGTCGAGATATTAATGAAAAACGAAAATTTCGTTTGTCTCATCATCACGGGAAACAGGCTGTACCGAATTTGATGAAATTTTGTGGATAGCCTTGAAATAGCCCCCCATAAATTTAGTCCCAGTTTCGAGTATCTAAGACCAGGGGTTGTCGAGATATTAATGAAAAACGAAACTTTTTTCTGGGAGTTCTACTCTCTAACTCCGTGGCTTATCCAAACGAAAAGCTTGAAAATCGTTTGAAAGTGAATTAAAACTTTATCTTTGAATTTGGTGGGAGATTTTTGCGTTAATTAGTCACTTTCTGAGAACATGAATTGTTTGAAACATGATTTAAATGGGAAATCTATCTCCATGGTTTATTTTTCGCAAGCTTTTACTGAACAAAAGTATAAGGAAATCAAAATGGCTATTTAATTTCGCAGTTTATGAGGAAGATTCTATCTTATATCATGTTGCTCAGAAACGCAATTAAATTAAATCTGTTTGTTAATTTTAATTATTATTTTTTCGATTTGAATAACAAATAAATGGATATAAAAATATATTTTAGAAAAGAACGATTTGATTTTTCTTAAAGCATTTTTGACTGGATAATATCAATTACGGTCTTCATGTTTAAACGTTATTATTATTATTGATATTTTCGGGGATTATTGATTCAGGGATTATTGATATTTTCAAGTTATTATGACATTGTTTTATTATAACAAAAAATGTTTAAACTCATATATTGTACGTTGTACGAGTAATCTTCTACAAATACACGGGTATATCTACGAATACACGGGTATATCTTCTGGCCGGCCACTCAAATTGCTGCTCGTGCCCTAGGGCGAGTCGGGTGGTGGTCTGGGTTTTCGACGGGTATATCTTCTAATCTACGAGAATATAAGTAGTACAGGTTTATTGGCATATGTTTTGATATATATTGGCATATATTGGAATCAATTACAACCTTCTGGCATAAAGATTACTGGAATTATTGATATTTTTAATATATTACGTCATCTCTTTTATTTTGGCAAAGATTTTTGAGACTCATATACGGGTAATCTTCTAATATACTAATACAAGTTATATCTTCTAATATTCACGTATATGAGTAGTACGGGTCCTATACAATTTTAATGCTTTCATTTTGCATATATTGATTCAATCCCTTTTTTTTTTTTTTTGTAAATTTGCTTACAAAAGGGGTCAGGATGTTTTATTCTTCATATCTGCCCGTGAAGATAATTTCTCATAGTGAGAACAAATATTCTTAAACTTCACTTTAGAAGCAATAAATTTAATATTTGAACAGAATTTATACATGATTGCGAATTATGTATAAGTTTCTTTATATTATATATTCCGTACGAAGAACGGGTATGCTGCTAGTTTTTACAATATATACCTTGCAATGATAAGTTAAACACAATGGTTTTAAATTCTTATAATGGTAGAATTTGTCTGTTGTCATCATCCCTAAAATTTTGCCTCCCGAGATCTGCGCTTTTTGCATTCGTAGCATCTTTCAAGGATTAGGGGCTTTTTTATTTAATAAATTGCATTAAATAACCAGTTTCAAATATGAATTAATATTAAAACATTTTTTACACTACATATTTTTAGACTACTTTTCTGTCAATTTAAAAAATAAAACGCATTTTGTTTTTCTCATCGATGTAATCTATATAAATAAAAATGAAAATCTGTCTGTCTGTCTGTCTGTCTGTCTGTTTGTCACGCAATCACGGGAGAACGGCTGAACCGAATTTGATGAAATTTTGTAGGTAGCCCAGAAATAGCCCCACTTAAAATTATATCCGTGTTTTGAGTTTCTACGACCAGTGGTTCTCGAGATATTAGTAAAAAACGAAATTTTCGTTTGTCTCATCATCACGGAAAAACGGCTGAACCGAATTTAATGAAATTTGGTGAATAGCCTTGAAATATCCCCCCATAAATTTTGTCCAAGTTTCGAGTTTCTAAGACCTGGGGTTGTCGAGATATTAATGAAAAACGGAACTTTTTCCTAGGAGTTCTACTCCCTAACTCCGTGGTTTATCCAAACGAAAAGCTTGAAAATCGTTTGAAAGTGAATTAAAATTTAATCTCTGAGTTTGATGGGAGATTTTTTGCGTTAATTAGTCACTTTCTGAAAACATGAATTGTTTGAAACATGATTTAAAGGGGAAATCTATCTCCATGGTTCATGGTTTATTTAAAACAAGCTTTTACGGAACAATGAGAAGTATAGATAAATCAAAATCGTTATTTAATTTCGCAGTTTATGTTATAAGACATGACATATTTAACATGTTATAAGATTCTATCTTATATCATGTTACTCAGAAACGCAATTAAATTAAATCTGTCTGTTAATTTTAATAATTATTTTTTCGATTTGAATAATAAATAAATGGATATAAAAATATATTTTAGAAAAGAACTATTTGATTTTTCTTATAGCATTTTTGACTGGATAATATCAGTTACGGTCTTCAGGTTTAAAAATTATTATTATTTATATTTTCGGGGATTATTGATTCAAGGATTATTGATATTTTCCAGTTATTATGCAATCATTTTATTATGACAAAAATTGTTTAAACTCATATATTGTATGTTGCACGAATCTTCTACAAATACACGTGTATATCTTTTAATCTACGAGAATATAAGTAGTACAGGTATATTGACATATGTTTTGATATATATTGGCATATATTGGAATCAATTACGACCTTCTGGTATAAAGAGTACTGATATTATTGATGTTTTCAATTTATTACGTCATCTCTTTTATTTTGGCAAATATTTTTGAGACGCATATTGTAATACGGGTAATCTTCTACTAACACATTGGCATATTTTCTGATCTACGACAATATAATTAGTACGGGGTTGCATATATTCATTCAATTCCTATTTTTTCTTCTGTAAATTTGCTTACAAAAGGGGGCAGGATGTTTTATTCTTCAGATCTGATCGTGAAGATAATTTTGCATAGTGAGAACATATATTCTTAAACTTCTCTTTAGGAGCAATAAATTTAATATTTTAACAGAATTTGCACATGATTGCGAACTTTAAATTTCTTCAAATTATACACTCCGTACGAATAACGGGTGTGCTGTTAGTGGTTAATAAATTTTAACATTTTAGGAGGATATATCATGTTGCTCGGCATCGCAATTAAATTAAATGTGTTTGTTAATGTTTTTATTATTTTTTTTCGATTTAAATAATAAATAAATGGATATAAAAGTATATCTTATGAATGGACGGTTTGATTTTTCTTTTAATTATATTAATTGCTGACTGCGTACATCAATTTCATTTATTTTGGCAAAGAGTTTTCAAGCTTATATCGTATTTAGCTACTAAACTCATATATTGTGTTTAGCCAATAAATTCATATAGCCGATTGTTGAAACAGAAAAAGAGTAGAGCGGGTATATCTTCTAATACAATTGTAGTGTTTTCATTTAGTATATTGAAACGGGATAAGAAAGTTTCATTCAGATCTGCAAATTCAAAGCTACGAATTTGGAGGGATATCGCTAATTTGACAACTTTTCTTAAACTTTGCCAAATTGACGGAAATGTCGCCAAATTGAAATAAACGACACACAAACAGCAGCCATAAACCTTCGGGTTGGTCGTGTGGCTTGGGTCTTCTACATATCAATGAAATTTTTTTTGTTTTGTTAGAAGAGAGTACTGAAATGATGTTTGGTTAGCATTTATCTGTCAGACCAACCATCCTACTTAGTAATACATTTAGCGAATTTTTAAAATGTCACCAAATTGATAAAAATGTTTTCAAATCTATAAAAATATCTTGAAATTGATGAAATTGCGCTACATAAATGATATTAATTGTTTTTTGTTAGGGGATAGTATTGTGATGATATTTCGTCAATTTGTCGCAAAGTGGAACTGTCAATTCTACAGTCCCACTTGGCGATAAATTTGGCGATTTTTTAAAATGTCGCTAATTTGACGAAACTGTCGCCAAATGTTCCATAGAAATATAACTATTTAGACGATATTTTTTCTACCAATTTATTTGAAGCAAATGATATCATGTCGCTTAGCAACGGATTTAAATCCAATGTGTTTATGCGGCAGACGATTTTTATTAAATCCTTTCCGATTTGAATAATGAAGATATGTATATAAAATAAATTTCATTGCCATTTCATTTTGGACTGGATAATATCAATTATACTCTTCAGGTTTAAACATTATTATTATTGATATTTTCCGGAATTATTGATTCAGGGATTATTGATATTTTTAAGTTATTACGCCATTGTTTTATTGCGGCAAAAATTGCTGACACACGCATATTGTACGTTGTACGAGTAATCTTCTAGGAATGCACGGGTATATCTTCTAACCTACGAGAATATAAGTAGTACAGGTATATTGGCATATATTTTGACATATATTGGCATATATATCGGAATCAAGTACAGTCTTCTAGTATGAAGATTAAGGGGATTAATTATATATTCAATTTATTACGTCGTCTGTTGTATTTTACCAAAAAACATTTGAGACTCATATTGCAATATGTGGGTAATCTTCTACTAATAATCGGACATTATAAGTAGTACGTGTATATCTTCCCATATAATTTTAGCACTTTAATTTTGACATATATTGGAATAAATGACTGTCTTCAGATTTAAAGATTACGGGTTTATTGGTATTTTCAATTTATACATGTAATCTACTAATACAGGTTATATTTTCTAATATTCGCGTATATAATTAGTACGGGTCCCATACAATTTTAACGCTTTTATTTTGCATATATTGATTCAATTCCATATTTTTTTTTATATTTGCTTACATAAGGGGTCCAAGATGTTTTATTCTTCAGATATGTCCATGAAGATAATTTTATATAGCGAGAACAGAGATTCTTAAACTTCTTTTTTAGGAGCATTATATTAAATATTTTAACAGAATATTTTGATTAAACATGTCATTTAGTATACTATAAGAATTTGGGCATGATTATGAATTTCAAGTTTCTTTATATTATATACTCCGTACGAAGAACGGGTATGCTGCTAGTCTATATAAATAAAATTGAAAATCTGTCTGTCTGTCTGTCTGTCTGTCTGTTTGTCCCATCATCACGGGAGAACGGCTGAACCGAATTTGATGAAATTTTGTGGATAGCATAGAAATAGCCCCACTTAAAATTTAGTCCGTGTTTTGAGTTTCTACGACCAGTGGTTCTCGAGATATTAGTAAAAAACGAAATTTTCGTTTGTCTCATCATCACGGGAAAACGGCTGAACCGAATTTAATGAAATTTTGTGGATATCCTTGAAATAGCCCCCCATAAATTTTGTCCAAGTTTCGAGTTTCTAAGACCAGGGGTTGTCGAGATATTAATGAAAAACTGAACTTTTTCTTAGGAGATCTACTCTCCAACTCCGTGGTTTATCCAAACGGAAAGGATGAAAATCGTTTGTTTAAAACGCCAAAATGAAATAAAACTTTATTTCCGAGTTTGGTACAGGATTTTTGCATTAATTAGTCACCTTTCTGGTAGGTCGGACGGTCTGGGTTTCAACAACAACATGCATGAATTGTTTGAAAAAGCATGAATTGTTTGAAACATGAATTTAAATGGAATAATCTACCTCCATAGTTCATCTTTCACAAATTTTTACTCAACGATGAAAAGTATAAAGAAATCAAAATGGCTATTTAATTTCACATTTTATGAGGAAGATTCTATCTTATATCATGTTGCTCGGCAACGGAATGAAATTAAATGTGTTGTTAATATCAATTATTATTTTTTTATTTGTATAATAAATAAATGGATGTAAAAATATATTTTGTAAATGAACGGTTCGATTGTTCTTTTAATTATATATATTGCGGACTGCGTACATCACTTTCATTTATTTTAACAAAGAGGTTTCAAGCTCATATATTGTATTTAGCTAATAAACTCATATATTGTGCTTACCCAATAAATTCATTTAGCCGATTGTTGAAGCAGAAAAAGAGTAGAACGGGTGTATGTATCTTCTAATACAATTTTACTGTTTTTGTTTAGAATATACAAACGGGATCAGGATATTTTATTCTTCAGATCTGCAAATTCAGAGCAACGAATTTAGAGGAATATCTCTAAATAACTTGGTAACTTTTTTTAAACTTTACCAAATTAGTGGAAATGTCTCCAAATTGATAAAAATGACCCAAATCAATGAAATTAAATTTGTTTTTTTAGAATAAAGTACTGAAATGATGTTTCTGTAGCATTTGTCGATCAGTCCATCCATCCTACTTAGTAACACATTTAAGGATTTTTTTTAATATCACCAAATTGGTAAAAATATTTCTAAATCCATAAAAATATCATGAAATTGATAAAATCGCGTTTAATAAATGAAATTAATTGTGTTTTGTTAGGGGATAGTATTGTTGTTGATGTTGTTGAAACCCAGACCGTCCGACCTACCAGAAAGGTGTAAGGTAACTGTTTGGACGGTCGGGAAGTGCCACCCAATTTAAACCGGAACCCAGTGGGGGAGGCATCCACAGGGACCGTACCCTCCTTCCCCTACCACCAACCTCTCGGAAGGACTTTCGGACCCACATGTTTAACGTGATCGTACTCCGCATGAACACGGCGGCAGTTTTGGCAGTGGCTGGAATCGAACCCGGGCCTACCGAGTGCAACTCCAGCGCGCTAACCAATGGGCTACCGCGCCCGGGGATAGTATTGTGATGATGTTTCGCTACCGCGCCCGGGGATAGTATTGTGATGATGTTTCGCTACCGCGCCCGGGGATAGTATTGTGATGATGTTTCGTCAATTTGTCGCATAATGGGATTATCAGTTCTACAGTCCCACTTGGCGATAAATTTGGCGATTTTTTAAGTTATAGCTAAATTGACGAAAATGTCGCCAAACCTTCCATGGAGATTGCATTATTCAGATGATATGATTTCCATCAATTTATTTAAAGCAATTGATATCATGTCGCTTAGCAACGGATCCAATATGTTATGCGGCATATGATTTTTATTAAATCTTTTCCGATTTGAATAGTAAAAATATGTATATAAAATAAATTTCATTGACATTGAATTTTTGACTGGATAGTATCAATTACGGTCTTCAGGTTTAAACATCATTATTATTGATATTTTCGGGGACTGTTGATTCAGGGATTACTGATATTTTCAAATTATTATGGAATTGTTTTATTATTACGAAAATTGTTGAAACTCATATATAGTACGTTGTACGAGTAATCTTCTACAAATGCATGGGTATATCTTCCACTCGAGTATATCTTCCACGAGAATATAAGTAGTACAGATATATTGGCATATATTTTGATATATATTGGCATATATTGGAATCAATTACGACCTTCTGGTATTAAGATTACGGGGATTTTTGATACTTTCAATTTATTACGTCATCTTTTTTATTCTGGCAAATATTTTTGAGACTCATATTGCAATACGGGTAAGCTTCTACTAACACACTGGCATATTTTCTAATCTGCGACAATATAAGTAGTACGGGGTTGCATATATTGATTGAATTCCTTCTTTTTTGTAAATTTACTTACAAAAGGGGCCAGGATGTTTTATTCTTCAGATCTGCCCGTGAAGATAATTTTGCATAGTGAGAACAGATATTCTTAAACTTCTCTTTATGAGCAATAAATTTAATATTTTAACAGAATTTGCACATGATTGCGAATTATAAATTTCTTTATATTATATACTCCGTACGAAGAACGGGTATGCTGCTAGTAATGTATAAGAAGGAGATGGATTAGATAAATTAACAGTTTTATTGTGGAGATAAGATAATATATAATAGTCAGTATCGCCAACGTGATTGCACATGCAATTAGAAGTTGATTTAATATGGAAGTATAGTAATATAAAATGTGTACGTGACCAGTTAAAAATTACATTGTAAATGTATTACAAATTTGTAGCTTAGGATCAACGATTGAAAGAAAGCCCTAGAGAGATCAAAAGTACAACGAGAGGTATATTCACTTAAATAATTTTGCCAAAGATTAAGTAACGAAATTTCACAAAAAGAAAGAAAGATTAATCAGGCATAGAGCATTGATTAATCATGCTTAAAGCATTGATTATGAAACGCTTTCCAACTGAAATGCAATTTTATTTAAACATCTCTAAAATGTGATACATTCAGAGTTGATAGTTTTTAAATTACCACAGTACTACAGTAACTTATTATAATTGAAAACATCATCGAAACAGTCAATGCTAATTAAACAAAGTTAAATTTATTCAAATGACGTCATCGAAATATAATTTATCTGCCTCTCTATGCAATATCAATAAATATTTCAATCATATCACTTATATTCCAGGCTCCAGAGAAAAATAATTTTGCATGAAAAAATTCAGCAATTCTACCTTACAATCGCTTGATTTGTTTACATTCTGCATCCGTTAAAATTAGGTCTCGTTGTAGAAATAATCTAAGTTTAGTGATCATTTAAAATAAAAAATATTGCAACTCCGAAGGCACGGAATTTAGATGCACCCATAAAACGCTAAAGTAAAGCGATTTTATAACGGATGTAACATTAAATATAAATTTAGTTGATCTTTAAAAATCATTATCTTTAGACAACGAGAAAAAATTGGATGCCATATTTTATTTTGCAATAAGTCATGTCATCTCTTAATGTATCTATCATAAGGGCCATTGTTACTTCAAATTTTATTTAAAAAACTACGCAGCATATTTTACGGAAAATATTTCATATATTTTATGTGATAATTTGAATATTTTCTAAACTTATCGAAGCAATTTGTGAATTTTAACTTCGCTTAAAAAATGTTTGAAAAATTAGATTCCATAGTGTTCAATGGATTTCCTGTTTTCAACTAGGGTTAAATCCGAAACTAACTGAGTGATATTATTCATTTTCATTTTCCATGATCCCCGCAGATAGTCTCAATAACATACAAAAGTTTCATTTTGATAAAGTCATTTTTACAGCAGTTATCGTGTGAACAGGCAGACGGACAGCAAAATTTTATATTATTAGCATTATTATTAACAATATTAACGTTTTATATTTTTAACACTATATGGGTTCCAAAAGAGTTTATCATCAATAATTAATACTAAAATTTTAAAGTAGTTGAAATTTTAACATTTTTCCTTGTAATCAAAAAATTGGGTTTCTTTTTAATTTTATTTTACTTTTGCCAAGGACAATGGAGCTAATTTTATCTAAAGATAAGTAAGGTGTCGTAAAGTGAAAGAGTTAGAAATTAAATTTAATAAGGCGTTTGTATTATTTTTAAAAAATTTCCGATCATTGTGACCACCACAAGGTCATCGACAAAAGTATCGATTTTCCATCATGCGTAAAAATAAATATGACAGGAAGTATATGAAACTGAAAAAACTGGACAGGATTCAACTGCTCATTTAATCCTTTGCGCACGCAACCCTGGGCATTCATCGCAAATTTCAATTTGCCATTCTCTGACGCAACAGGAAGGTATTTGATGACTATGAATTGCTATAAATATGGATAAAATGAAATTACTGTTCAGTGTTAATACAGTTTTCATTCTTATTTCCGTGCTGGTGAACATACTTTGGTTAGATTACTGCAACTATTTATAAGGCATTTTTAAATATCTGGTAATGTATATTATTTCACTTTTCAGGCATGCATACATTTACATGTCATAAAGTGATATATGTATTCTATTTAACGAAAACTTTGTGATTTGAAAAATTATATAAAGGCTTCCTAGGAACATAACTTAATCACCCAAATTACTCTGTAAAGAAATCTAAGAGTAAGCATCAGATTATCGATATAAAGTAAACACTCCCGAAGAAAAGTGAATACTATTACAAATTATCCCCTAGAATTTTGGGTGTACGCTCAAAATACAAGAAAGAGGCCAAATTTCTGAATAACGAACACACACATATACAGGACAGCGTATTCACAGGGACAGCCTATTCACATGTACAACGCAAACATGAACAATATACAATAAAACAGCACTTAAATGTTCCACTAATTTCATGAAACAACCAAAACTATTTTCAAAACATTGACGAATTTTAAGTTCAATGCAGCTCCATGTCAACTGCTCTTCCACTGAGTGGTGACTCCTTTTATAGACTCTCTCTGTACAAACTTCTAAAAATATATCATATCTCGTAAAACATTCATAATTTCGGGGTGCTTTTTAAACCTTCAGAAAATCGGAAAATGTCTCCAGATTGGCGATAAATAAATAAATCTGGCAACCTTCCTTCGAACTTCAGCATATGGAAACCCTAGATTCATGTCAAGGGAAAGAATGCCTCCGCGAGGTTTTTCTCCGTCTGATTTTCAAAAGGAACTCCAGAAAGGACATTTTACACGTGCGCAGTAATACAGAGCCAGCACCTAGCAAAGAATTCAAATGTTAAAAATCCGAACTGGGAAGCAAAGTGAGATAGAACAAGAAAGATCAATCATGCATAAGTAATGATTATGAAATACTTTCCAACTGAAATGCAATTTCATTCAAAAATCTCTAAAATGTGATACATTAAGTGGTGATATCTTTTACATTATCACAGTACTACAGTAATTTATTATACTTAAATATTTAAAACTGTATCGAAATACAAATCATCTGATTCTTTATGCAAAATCAATGAATATTTCATTCATATAACTTGTATTTCAGACTCCAGAGCTAAATAATTTTGTGTGAAAAAAATTCAGCAATTCTTATGTAACTCACCTTACAATCGCTTCAGATATTTGCATTCTGCATAAGTAAAAATCAGGCTTCGTTGAAGAAATAATAAAAGTTTAGGAATCATTTAAAATCACAACTATTGTAATTGCATAGGCACGGAATTTAGATACACAGATAATACACAGATACGCCGATAATATATGTGTATGTGTGTGTGTATGTATTCAAAGTATTGGAATCGTGCCGAAGATCGGAATTCGAATTTTCGAAGGATCTACACGTTTTGGGACTTCTAGAACACGAAAAAAATACTTTTAGGAAGACGTCTGTGTGTGTAAGGGTATATGTTTATGTGTGTCTGTGAGGATATTGCATCCACTCTAATTGAAAAACTAATGGACCGAATTTCATAAAACTTGGTAGGTATGTTCTTTGTGGGAAATTCTGATGTTCATTAGATTATAGTACGATTCGTAATAAAAGAATCTGCCTTCTTTGCGAAATGGCCGGCAGAAATTGTCTTTATCCACTCTAGCTAAAAACCAATGGAACAATTTTAACAAAATTTGGTGTATAATATTTCAATAACCTAGAAGTGATTTATATACCAAATTTAACAAAATTGGTATATAAATCATTTGTAGGTTATTCTAGTCTATATAAATAAAAATGAATCTATATAAATAAAAATGAAAATCTGTCTGTCTGTCTGTCTGTTTGTCCCATCATCACGGGAGAACGGCTGAACCGAATTTGATGAAATTTTGTGGGTAGCCTAGAAATAGCCCCACTTAAAATTTAGTCCGTGTTTTGAGTTTTTACCACCAGTGGTTCTCGAGATATTAGTAAAAAACGAAATTTTCGCTTGTCTCATCATCACGGGAAAATGGCTGAACCGAATTTAATGAAATTTTGTGGATAGCCTTGAAATAGCCCCCCATAAATTTTGTCCAAGTTTCGAGTTTCTAAGACCAGGGGTTGTCGAGATATTAATGAAAAACTGAACTTTTTCTTAGGAGATCTACTCTCCAACTCCGTGGTTTATCCAAACGGAAAGGATGAAAATCGTTTGTTTAAAACGCCAAAATGAAATAAAACTTTATTTCCGAGTTTGGTACAGGATTTTTGCATTAATTAGTCACCTTTCTGGTAGGTCGGACGGTCTGGGTTTCAACAACAACATGCATGAATTGTTTGAAAAAGCATGAATTGTTTGAAACATGAATTTAAATGGAATAATCTACCTCCATAGTTCATCTTTCACAAATTTTTACTCAACGATGAAAAGTATAAAGAAATCAAAATGGCTATTTAATTTCACATTTTATGAGGAAGATTCTATCTTATATCATGTTGTTCGGCAATGGAATGAAATTAAATGTGTTGGTAATATTTATTATTATTTTTTCTATTTGTATAATAAATAAATGGATGTAAAAATATATTTTATAAATGAACGGTTTGATTGTTATTTTAAGTATATATATTGCGGACTACGTACATCACTTTCATTTATTTAAGCAAAGAGGTTTCAAGCTCATATATTGTGTTTAGCTAATAAACTCATATATTGTGTTTACCCAATAAATTCATTTAGCCGATTGTTGAAGCAGAAAAAGAGTAGAACGGGTGTATGTATCTTCTAATACAATTTTAGTGTTTTCATTTAGTATATACAAACGGGATCAAGATATTTTATTCTTCAGATCTGCAAATTCAGAGCTACGAATTTAGCGGAATATCTCTAAATAACTTGGTAACTTTTCTTAAACTTTATCAAATTAGTGGAAATGTCTCCAAATTGATAAAAATGGCCCAAATCAATGAAATTAAATTTGTTTTTTTAGAATAGAGTACTAAAATGATGTTTCTGTAGCATTTATCCGTCAGTTCATCCATCCTACTTAGTAACACATTGAAGGAATTTTTTTAATACACCAAATTGGTAAAAATATTTTTAAATCCATAAAAATATCATGAAATTGATAAAATCGCGCTTAATAAATGAAATTAATTGTGTTTTGTTGGGGGATAGTATTGTGATGATGTTTCGTCAATTTGTCGCAAAATGGGACTATCAGTCCTACAGTTCCACTTGGCGATAAATTTGGCGATTTTTTAAGTTATCGCTAAATTGACGAAAATGTCGCCAAACCTTCCATGGAGATTGCATTATTCAGATGATATGATTTCTATCAATTTATTTGAAGCAAATGATATCATGTCGCTTAGCAACGGATCCAATATGTTATGCGGCATACGATTTTTATTAAATCTTTTCCGATTTGAATAATAAAAATATGTATATAAAATAAATTTCATTGACATTGCATTTTTGACTGGATAATATCAATTACGGTCTTCAGATTTAAACATCATTATTATTGGTATTTTCGGGGACTGTTGATTCAGGGATTATTGATATTTTCAAATTATTATGGAATTGTTTTATTATGACGAAAATCGTTGAAACTCATATATAGTACGTTGTACGAGTAATCTTCTACAAATGCATGGGTATATCTTCCACTCGAGTATATCTTCCACGAGAATATAAGTAGTACAGATATATTGGCATATATTTTGATATATATTGGCATATATTGGAATCAATTACGACCTTCTGGTATTAAGATTACGGGGATTTTTGATACTTTCAATTTATTACGTCATCTTTTTTATTCTGGCAAATATTTTTGAGACTCATATTGCAATACGGGTAAGCTTCTACTAACACACTGGCATATTTTCTAATCTGCGACAATATAAGTAGTACGGGGTTGCATATATTGATTGAATTCCTTCTTTTTTGTAAATTTACTTACAAAAGGGGCCAGGATGTTTTATTCTTCAGATCTGCCCGTGAATATAATTTTGCATAGTGAGAACAGATATTTTTAAACTTCTCTTTATGAGCAATAAATTTAATATTTTAACAGAATTTGCACATGATTGCGAATTATAAATTTCTTTATATTATATACTCCGTACGAAGAACGGGTATGCTGCTAGTCTATATAAATAAAATTGAAAATCTGTCTGTCTGTCTGTCTGTTTGTCCCATTATCACGGGAGAACGGCTGAGCCGAATTTGATGAAATTTTGTGGGTAGCCTGGAAATAGCCCCACTTAAAATTTAGTCCATGTTTTGAGTGGTTCTCTAGATATTAGTAAAAAACGAAACTTTCGTTTGTCTCATCATCACGAGAGAACGGCTGAACCCAATTTAATGAAATTTTGTGAGTAGCCTTGAAATAGATCCCCATAAATTTTGCCCAAGTTTCGAGATTCTAACACCAGGAGTTGTCGAGATATTAATGAAAAACGGAACTTTTCATTCAAGGAGTTCTACTCTCTAACTCCGTGGTTTATCCAAACGGAAAGGATGAAAATCGTTTGTTTAAGGGTGAGCGTCAGTAAATTTTCTGCCCTATCCGCGCTTTGTTAACTTTCGCGGCACACATATTTCGCCGAAATTCTGCTCACACAGTTGCGAAATATTTTCTTATTGATAAAATGCTATGCTTAGATTATATTAAAACTAAATTTAATACCCAATAAAACATAGAATATATGTTTTATTTTAATTTAAAATATTTTTGGTGCTGCCATCTGTTGTCGTAATTTAATTCATACCGACTATTTTTATTTTTTAATGAACATTTTTAAATGTCTATTCCTTCTAATACGCTATTAAATACAACAACAGATCATATATAATGCCATAATCACGGAAACGTAATTGAACTTGGACTTGAAGACAAAGAAACTTGAAGACAAAACTGCAGTCCTCAGTGATGTACATTCAGATCCCTTATCAAATTTATAGAATGATAAATTATCTTTCCGTGATTGTGGCATTATTATATATGATCTGTTGTTGTATTTAACACTGTATTAGAAAGAATAGATATTTAAAAATGTTCATTAAAAATAAAAATAATCGGTATGAATTAAATTGCGACAACAGATGGCAGCACCAAAAATATTTTGGATTAAAATAAAAAATATATTCTATGATTTTTGGGGCATTAAATTTAGTTTTAATATGATCTAAGCATTGCATTTTATCTTTCAGAAAATATTTCGCAACTGTTTGAGCAGAATTTCGGCGAAATATGTGTGCCGCGAAAGTTAACAAAGCGCGGATAGGGCAGAAAATTTACTGACGCTCACCCTTAAAACGTTAAACTGAATTAAAACTTTATTTCTGAAGTTTGGTCACAACCGGTCTACACACAGGCCGTGGCACCACTGAGGAGAAATTGTCGTGATGTCACGGTAAGAGGGGAGCATTCGGAAAGAAGAGAGCAAAAATCCAAGCGCGGTCAGCGTCCCTCGTGGAGTGGTTGATGATTGCAAAACGTTTTTGAGGGTTTCGGAATGTTCTATTAGTTTTATAGCATCGTGTTTTGTGCATAATAAGTTGCTCTTATGTTTTTTTATCATTTAACTAACGTTCATGGGTGTTTTAGAGCCATTTTTTAAATAGTTTATATCTGCGTAATTATCAATGCCTCGTACGTATTCCGTTCCCGGTTGCCGGTCGAACCATACGGCAATTTCTAAAAGTATAATGACTTTTCAACAAGAGCAGCAAAACAACAGCCTGCCAACTTTAGAAGATATCAAGGTTTATTTTTATACTATTCAAGGAGAAAATTGGACCCACCTTTCAATCGATGACAAGCTGTATCTTTTTAAAGTTCGCATTCATGCATCATCTGTGTCATGTGTTATTGTGAGTATCAGCATATGCCAAGAAAAAACGTTCGATGTGTTTTTTGAAAATCTCCAGTGCAGTGAGAAGCAGCTACAAAAATGTGGAATACAATTTAGCCTAATTACAAATAAACGTGATCTGGATTTATTAATAAGTGCATGTGAAACTGTGCATTCTACTCCACCACAACTTAATTATATCAAAGCCGCAGTGAAGTTGTTGGAGAAACAGAAGCAGGTATGTTTAGAAATTTGCACCGCCAAATTAGACTTTTTAATTGAACAAGTAAAACTGCAAGAAAAACCAAAAAATCAGCTTTGATTTTCACAAGAACTGTTTATTCTATGCTTTAAAATATACTTATCTAGTTCTTCGTGCTATAAGGCATTTAGAAATTCAAAGGTGTTGACATTGCCTCATGTGAGAACATTAAGTAGAATTTCAAAAAAGTTAAATGTGGATTCAGATTTTTTTAATCCGTGTAATAGTTATTTAAAACGTAGGGTACAATGTTTAAACGAAGACCAAAAATTTGTCTCTCTCTTAATAGATGAGATTTATGTTGATCCTAGGTATACGTTTAAATGTGGTAAAGTTACCGGTGATTGTTTTTATAGTAATGAAAAAGCAAAAACTGCCCAAATGTTTTTGATTACATCTATGTTTTCGAATTATAAAGACGTAATAGCAATTGTCCCAGTTTCAACATTTACGGAACAAAAGCTCTATAATTTGGCATCTATGTTAATTTGCAAGTTAAAAGAACTTGACCTTAATATATTGTTTGTTATTACTGATAACAACAATATTAATAGAAGCATGTTTGCTTTTTTTAAGAAACACGATAAATGTAATGATGCTGTATATAATCCAAGTAATCCTGATATGCCTCTGTATTTGATGTATGATCCTGTTCATTTATTAAAATCTATAAGAAATAATGGGTTAAATGTAAAAGACACTAAATTGCAGTACCCTGATTTCCAAAATAATGAAAACCTTAAAGAAGCAAATTTTTCTGATTTACGGAATTTATACAACTTTGGAAAAGATAAACTCCTTAAAATTTCTCGCGTGTTAACATTAAAATCATTATATCCATTTAACATTGAGAGGCAAAAAGTATCCCTTGCATTAAAAGTATTCAATATTCAAAACTCTAATATTTATTAAAAATCAATTGAAGTGATTTTTCTCATCAGCAATGTGAAAATATTTCAAATTATATGTAAAAATAGAATTGTCATTTTTTTGCTATTATACATATGGTTGTAAAAATTTTGATGTCATATTAATTGCATTGTTTACAGTAGTAGAAAAAAAAATGAAAGCAACTTAATATTCATTAACACTGGGTTTGTAACTGTAAAAGGATCTAGATTATATATAATTTTGTAATCATTTAGACAGAGTAGTTCTTGCTTTGTGGGAGCTCCAGTAAAAAAATATACCTCCCCCCCTCCCCCCCCCCATCTAAGTTTAGATAATCTTTATGAAATTAACTGTGCTAAAATTTAGGCATAGAAATGAGTAAAAGTGTAATTATTTTGAAATATTTTATAACTCTCAATTCACAAGTTTTCCCGAGTTAGCGAGAGTTCCCCTTCTAGCGTCACCTCATAATTCTGGCGCCACGGCCTGAGTGTAGACCGGCTGTGGTTTGGTGGAGGATTTTGCGCAAATTAGTCACTATCTGAAAGCATGGATTGTTTGAAACATGAATTTAAATGGAAAATCTATCTCCATGGTTTATTTTTCACAAGCTTTTATTCAACAATGAAAAGTAAAAAGAAATCAAAATGGTTATTTAATTTCGCATTTTATGAGGAAGATTCTATCTTATATGATGTTGTTCAGCAACGCAATTAAATTAAATGTGTTTGTTAATATTTATTATTATTTTTTCTATTTGAATAATAAATAAATGGATGTAAAAATATATTTTGCAAATGAACGGTTTGATTTTGCGTTTAATTATATTAATTGAGGATTGCATACATCACTTTCATTTATTTTGGCAAAGAGTTTTCAAGCTTATATATTGTGTTTAGCTAATAAACTCATATCTTGTGTTTACCCAATAAATTCATTTAGCCTATTGTTGAAACAGAAAAACAGTAAAGCGAGTATATCTTCTAATACAATTTTAATGTTTTCATTTAGTATATACAAACGGGATCAGGATGTTTTATTTTTCAGATCTGCAAATTCAGAGCTAAGAGTTTTGCGGAATATTGCTAACTTGGAAACTTTTCTTAAACGTTGCCAAATTGACGGAAATGTCGTCAAATTGATAAAAACGACGCAAATCAATGAAATTAATTTTTTTTTTAGAAGAGAGTACTGAAATGATGTTTCGGTCGCATTTGTCTGCCAATCCATCCATCCTACTTTAGTAACACATTTAGCGAATTTTTAAAATGTCACCAAATTGATAGAAATGTTTGTAAATCCATAAAAATATCATGAAATTGATAAAATTGCGTTTAATAAATGAAACTAATTGTGTTTTGTTAGGGGATAGTATTGTGATGGTGTTTCGTCAATTTGTCGCAAAATGGGACTGTCAGTTCTATAGTCCCACTTAGCGATAAATTTGGCGATTTTTTAAATTGTCGCTAAATTGACGAAAATGTCGCCAAACCTTCCACGGCGATAGAATTATTCAGACGATAAGATTTCCATCAATTCATTTGAAGCAAATAATATCCTGTCGTTTAGCAAGGGATATAAATTCAATGTGTTTATGCGCCATACTATTTTTATTAAATCTTTTCGGATTTGAATAATAAAGATATGTATATAAAATACATTTCATTGAAATTGCATTTTTGACTGGATAATATCAATCACGGTCTTCAGGTTTAAGCATTATTATTATTATTGATATTTTCGGGGACTGTTGATTCAGGGATTATTGATATTTTCAAGTTAATATGCCATTGTTTATTATAACAAAAATTGTTGAAACTGATATATAGTACGTTGTACGAGTAATCTTCTACAAATGCACGGGTATATCTTCTAATCTGCGAGAATATAAGTAGTACAGGTATATAGGCATATATTTTGATATATTTTGGCATATATTGGAATCAATTACGACCTTCTGGTATAAAGATTACGGGGATTATTGATATTTCCAATTTATTACGTCATCTGTTTTATTTTGGCAAAGATTTTTGAGACTCATATTGTAATACGGGTAATCTTCTACTGACACACAGGCATATTTTCTAATCTGCGACAATATAAGTAGTACGGGGATATATATATATATTTTCCCATATAATTTTAGTGCTTTCATTCTGGCATATATTGGAATCAATTACGTGTTTATTGATATTTTCAATTTATACATGCAATCTACTAACACAGGTTATATCTTCTAATATTCAAGTATATAAGTAGTACGGGTCCCATACAATGTTAGCGCTTTTATTTTGTATATATTGATTCAATTTCATATTTTTTGTATGTTTGCTTTCAAAAGGGGCCAGGATGTTTTATTCTTCAGATCTGCCCTTGAAGATAATTTTGTATAGTGAGAAAAGATATTCTTAAACTTCTCTTTAGAAGCAATAAATTTAATATTTTAACATAATTTGCACATGATTGTGAATTATAAGTTTCTTTATATTATATTCTCCGTACGAAGAACGGGTATGCTGCTAGTTTGAAATAAAATATTACATATTCTTAGATATAATAATTAAATGTTTGTTTTCCGCGTAATTTTTGATGACCAAGCGAATAAAATCAACCCACATTACTCTAAGATGGCACGCTCTCTAGATATAAGATCATTATAAAGAAGACTTAAATTGGATATAATGTCGGTCCGTGTGATTTTGGGCAATGAAAACTCAATTTAAGAGTGAGCGTCAGTAAATCTTTTGCCCTATCCGCGCTTTGTTAACTTTCGCGGCACACATTTTTCGCCGAAATTCTGCACAAACAGTTGCGAAATATTTTCTGAAAGGTAAAATGCAGTGCTTAGATTATATTAAAACTAAATTTAATATCCAATAAAACATAGATTATATTTTTTATTTTAATTCAAATTATTTTTGGTGTTGCCATCTGTTGTCGTAATTTATTTCATACAGACTATTTTTATTTTTTAATAAACATTTTTAAATGTCTATTCCTTCTAATACGCCATTAAATACAACAGATCATATATAATAGTGCTACAATCACGGAAACGTAATTGAATTTGGACTTGAAGACAAAGGAACTTAAAGACAAAACTGCAGTCCTCAGCAGGATTTAGGGATTATAGCCATCCTAGGACTCATCAGAACCTATTGAAGTTCGTATAAATGATAATTGGAGAAATAGAAAATAATATATTTTGTTCCTCCTCCTCCCAAAAAAAATTCTGGCAACGCTACTCTATCGAATTGCGCATTTATTGGGTGAGCGTCAGTAAATTTTCTGCCCTATTCGCGCTTTGTTAACTTTCGCGGCACACATCTTTCGCCGAAATTCTGCTCAAACAGTTGCGAAATATTTTCTTATAGATAAAATGCTATGCTTAGATTATATTAAAACTAAATTTAATATCCAATAAAACATAGAATATATGTTTTATTTTAATTTAAAATATTTTTGGTGCTGCCATCTGCTGTCGTAATTTAATTCATACCGACTATTTTTATTTTTTAATGAACATTTTAAAATGTCTATTCCTTCTAATACGCTATTAAATACAACAACAGATCATATATAATGCCACAATCACGGAAACGTAATTGAACTAGGACTTGAAGACAAAAGAACTTGAAGGGCAAAACTGCAGTCCTGAGCGATGTACATTCAGATCCCCTTATCAAATTTATAGAATGAGAAATTACCTTTCCGTGGTTGTGGCATTATTATATATGATCTCTTGTTGTATTTAATACTGTATCAGAAGGAATAGATATTTAAAAATGTTCATTAAAAAACAATAATAGTCAGTATGAATTAAATTACAACAGATGGCAGCACCAAAAATATTTTAAATTAAAATAAAAATATACTCTATGTTTTATTGGGTAATAAATTTAGTTTTAATATAATCTAAGCATTACATTTTATCTATCAGAAAATATTTCGCAACTGTTTCAACAGAATTTCGGCGAAATATGTGTGCCGCGAAAGTTAACAAAGCGCGGATGGGACAGAAAATTTACTGACGCTCACCCTTAATGGATTATGAAAGAAAAAATAAATTTTAACCTGTAGGGAAAATCATGTGCAGTTTTATCCTGTTTTTCCCCCCAATGATCTTTGATACACTCATAAAAAATTATTTTTGCTTTTACACTCCTTCTAGAAATACTTTTTTTAAAATTTCAAAAAAAGCTTTTGTATAAGCGTGTATCAAAGCCTAAAAGTTATTGGGGTTATAGTTTCTGAGAAAAGGGGCAAACGTTAGCATAGAGCGAGACAGTCGTCAGTGCTCTCCTCTAAAGCTTAAACAGAATTACAAACTAGTTAATATCTTAACATTCGAAAATAATTATAGTATAAATAAAAGAGTAATTTGATATTATTACAGTGTTTCTTAAACTTTTGATAAAAATTGAAAATAAACTAAAAATATATTTAATTAAAAGTATTTTCAATTAATTAATCTATGGGCCATATTTTGAACAGTACATTTATAGATAACTAAATAAAATATATATTTCCCCTGGAAAGAGCAAATGCCCACCTTATGCTTTACTAAATGCGTGAAAATAATTTAGAAACTGCTCACTCTATCATCCCGTCACAATTATTTGACCGATTGCTCCGCTTTTGTTGTTCTTCAGAAAGGAAATTATGGCATTATTGAATCGCACAAAACTTCGCATTTACGAATAAATATATTGATAACGGTAAGAGCATTTGTTGAGTTATCCATCTACTCCATACAGACATACACATATACATGCTTATATACACATACATGAATATACATATACATGCAAATACACATACATACACACATATATGCATATGCACATACATACACACGTACATACATATACACATACATTCACACATGTATACACGTACAAGCATGCACATACATACAAGCACACACGCACACACATGTACATACATAAATATACATAGATATGCATACATAAATATACATAGATATATACATAGGATACACATGCGTACATGCACATATAACCACACACATGCATACACACATACTTACACACATGTATATATATACGCACAAACATACATATACACACATAAATAGACATACGTTCACGCACACAAACATCCATATACGTACATATACACATACACACATACATACACGCACACAACCATACACATACATACATATACACATACACACATACACACGCATACTTTCATACATGCTTTTATATTTTCACGCATACGTATACGCATAAGTACACACATGTATACACACACATGCATACATATATACACATATATGCAGACATACACACATACACGTATACAAGTACATATATATACACACATACATGCACATACAAACATTCACAAGTTTAACCACATATATACATGCACACATACAAACACACACATACGTATACACATAGTTACGCACACGCATACATACACATAGTTATACACAAGTATACATACATACATACATACACATATACATATACACTCGCATCACAAGCAGTCACATATACACTACACACACAAGTTTCTTGCACACATACATCCAATAATATACTCATATAATACATGTTGTTGTTGTTTCTAATCCCCGTGGTGAAGGAAAACCTTACACCACGTCCACTGACCCCTGGTCCCATGGTGAAAGGTAATATGCAGCTTCACTCTAATGAGGCCTCCCAAGTGTAGAAGACTGACTAAACCTCGACATCACAACATCCATGCCCGCTGGCGGGATTCGAACCCACAACCCGGAAATCGAGCGATCAGACGGAAACGCATGCCCCTGACCGCTCGACCACCGCATCGGCATATATAATACATACATACACACATACAACCGCACATACATACATGCATACTCATAGTTACATATATACACATAGACACACACACACACACTTACAGAGAACATATTTTAAAAGTATTCGAAATTGGTTCAGGAGGTTTTGAAACGTGCTTATCCGCCAAAATATCGTATTCGAAAATTTTCGTGAAATCTATACTTTCTTTATGCGTTTAAAATGTGCGAGATTGCAAAAATCACAATTAAAAAGTATATAAAAATATATATAAAAATGGAAAAGCACACACAGCAAAAATGAGAAAAGACAATAATAATTGGCCAAGATAAAAGATTAAGACATTGAGAACAATCAATTGAAACTACACAAAAAATGGCTGTTAGTTCGAAATTACATTCTCATCAGGACAGCCGTACAATTCGAATTAAAACCGATAGAATAGCCAGTTTCTGACAATGGCGATAGTATTTAACAATTGACACCATTGGAACTGTCTACTGGCTAGTGGAAGGAGCAAAAATAAACCAAATGTATTACAAATCAGAAAAATAAAAAACCTCCTCGAAATATTAACTCACAAGCACTGCTACCACGTGTAGGTTGAACATGCGACTGAGCTTTTCACCTCACTTCGTCAATGCGAATGGGCACCGGAATGAATACATTTGAACGAAATATAATATGTATGGAGACTTTCAAAAATAGTAATTAGTATAGGACTTAGGACAAGGGGAAATAGTCTTTCGAAAATAGTAAACAGTATTAGACTAAGGCCAAGTGGTAAATTAGATGATAAGAATGGGTGAAATTCACAAAAATGAGTTATCCAATCAAAGATAAATAATGCATGTGTAAAATTATTACGTGGTATATTTGGAATTGTTAATAATATTATTTACAAATACTTTCGGATATTGGTAATTTTGACAAATGCGTTTAAGATTATTGATGTGGAGAAAGTGAAACTGAGGATCAGAAAGTCGATGTATTCGAAATAGCTGGTTTAAAATGACGTTTCTAAACAATTGAATAGAATTACAAGATTGATATGATAGCAGCTTTATGATAGTGAAGTTGTAAGAATCTTTTTTATCATATAGATTGGTGGTGACATGATTATTGAGGGTATCTAAATTTAGGTCTAAAAAATTTACAGTTTGACTAACGCTAGGCTTATTAGGAATTCATTCTAGGTTAGATGGGTAAAAATCAATATTAATTGGATAGGAATCATCAATGATAATACAAATTAAGTCGTCAACATATCTATGTATAATATATGAATTAGAGTTAAAATGACATTCATAATAATAAAGATATAAGTTAGCGAGAATACTACTACTACAGCCACCTTGTGGTACACCAGATGTTTGTAAATAAATGTTATCACCTTGGATAATATAATTGTTGCATAACACAAAGTGCAAGAGCATAGGAAAGTTTTTGACATTAAATGCAACATTATATTTACAAATATCGTAGCAAACTTAAATTAAATAGATATAGGTTTCTATCCTGACAATCTGACAATTTGGAATTAATTCCTAATGAAGCTACTATTAGTAAAAATATTAATTTTTTGGATTTAAATCTTTTTATTGAACCTTCTAATAGAATTGTTACTAATTTATATGATAAAAAAGACTTTTTTAATTTTAACATTAATAAAATCTTACCATTTAATTCCTGCAACTCGATTCTATTGTTTAGAAATATTATTCTTAATCAGCTTTTTAGAATTTATAGATTATATGATAGAAAATTTCATGCTTTACATATTGATAATCTAAAAATTACCAGCAATTTATATAAGTATCCCTCTTATTTTGTAAATGGTATAGTTAAAAAATGTAGATTAGCTGAATTTGCATGAATTCTTTTCATGGCGTTTTATATATTAGCCTGACATCTCCATACTCTTGTTTTATTATATTTTATTTTTATATCCACTTACTCATTAGCCTTTCTATTATTGCCCCTCTTGATTGTATATTATCTCTTATACTTGTCTTTTCGCATTACTGTTTTTTATTTCTTATGAATGGCAACAGTAGATCATACCTTTTTCCTTTGTGAATGGCAACACTGGTGTCTTCATTCTGGGTTCCCGAGATCGATAGGTTCGTGCATTTTTTGAGGTAGATTCCAGGCACAGAATACCATATTCAGAAGGTTCACTCCCATACGAACCTATAGCAACATTGTTAACATAGGATTTCGCATGGACACTAACGTTCGAGGAGCTAACCATCGCAGCTATGACGTAAAAAGAGCTCGACTGCTAGATTTGGCGACTATCGCTCAATTGGCGATTTTATGTTAATGCAGCCAAAAGAAAAAAAAATTACGGAACTGTACTTTTATAATATTTTTAAACTATAAACATGATAAGCATGTAAAAATCCTTTTTCTATAATATGTGTAAATTTAAATAAATAAACATAGATATATATTTAATTCATGTAATCATAAATTGAATAAAAAATTGACGCATTACATCACTGTAAATCATTATACACCAAATATTACAAGCTAACATACCCAAAAGACTGAAATATTATATAATATTTTTAGCCTAAAAAGTATACTAGCGTGTTGTTAAATTGCTGAGTTCTTAATTTATTCTGGGATGCTGTTAATATAATTTTTTTTTAAATGCACTTATATTCTTATAATAAATAACAAATATACATAAATGCATTATCAAAGGTATCGAATTTCAATATCAATATCAATTTTTATACATTTTATATAAATGCGGAAAAGGTTTTTTAACTAATAGTGCCACTGCTTCTTGATAATACTGCACCATTTTCTTATGATGAACACGCGCATAGGATGTGAAATATGGGATGCAAAGCAAATAATCTTTTTATTTAAATAAAAATAAATTACATACCTTGTAAACGTAATCCTTCTTCTTTTAGTAATCCATAAAAGATAAAATAATTGATTATAACATACGAAATAGAAGAGATATGTTTTATACGTATAAACATGTGATCGATGATAGAATAAAGTTATTCCAAGTGTTTCGTCTAGTGCCAAATAGGGTTATATTAGCAGAACGTCTTCGCGAAAACCGCCACAGACCATCGCCAAGCGTGCCAATCTTGATATTTTATTTAACTTTGGTTGGCGGTTGAGGGCGCTGGGGTAGCAGTGAAACATCTGTATATATTAATCTGTGATTCCAGGTATCCTTTTTTCCTTTTATTTTTTCTTCTTTATGTATGTTGCCCAAGTAGAAATAATTTATAGATACAATCTATCTATTTCTTCAAAAACATACATTTTTGTGTTTGCTTCTACAGGACACTTGGACTTGAAAAAGAGTTTTGAAGAAGTGAACAAATCCTGATTTAGACTTAGACCTTGTCCACGTGTATAGCGTTTGTGCTTGGATTTCGTCTGTGTTTCTTTTATCGATTCCATACCATTGTTTTTGATACTTTTTTTTGACTTGATTCGAAATTTGTATTTTTTTCCATTTGCTTGAAGATTTGCTGATTTATACTTTTATTTTGTAAGCTTGTTAGAAAGTCAGGTTTTTCGAGTTACAGCTTCTCACTTTCCTTCATTGGACCTTCAAACCTTTTTATTATATATATATATATATATCATGTGCAATTTTTTCTGTTTGAAACTGTTTATCTTATATACTATTCATGCATTTACACCATATATGTTTATGCAGGGAACCAGGGGATTAGTACCTTAAGTACCTGTATTATATATATGATTTATAGCACTTAAAATAAATTTTAATCTTTGGGTGTAGTTAAGGGATTATATTCACCAATCTTTCACCACATGTAATTCCTTTTCAATTGCTTACCTTATAGTAGTATATGAATATGGAACAGGGAAAAATGGGTATTTCATATCTATTTAGTACCTGTTTTATTTATAATATTCTATTTATAATTTTCTCAAGCTTGTCGTAGAGTCAATTTTGACTTCAAATTTTCACTGCAGACCATTTTATTTTCACATTTGCTTTACTGACCATTTTCAATAAATGGTCAATTTCTGGTATTTATAATATAATTAAATTAAAATTCTTATCTTATTTTTTATATATTAAATATATATATATATATATATATATATAAAAGCCGAGGTACACCTATTTTGTAGTACTTGTGTACCAAATTTCACAGGCGTACAACGTTTAGATTTCTTGCTACAGACTGCACACACAGATATCTACCTTTATTTTGTAAGATTTTTGATGACAAAATGAACAAGATCAACACAACCCTATTATTCTAGGTCTAGGATGGTTTTCGAGATATTTAAGTTCTTTTGGTGTTTTGAGGAGATGGTGACGTTTTAAAATGGGTCTTCAAATGTAAAAGAAGATGCATAAAAACAGTAAAGTGGCTGTAATATCAAATAAGCATCCGTGTCATTTTGTGCAATTAAACGCGATTTAATGGATCATGAATTTGAATTTGTAGAGGAAGTCACGTGCTGCCCATAGCAGATGTTCGACATTTTTTTCCTCCGAACGTGACGCAATAGTTTATCTCGACATAAAAAGATAAACGCGTAATATCGTGTCATTTTCATAAGATAAACATCTCCCAACGTGTAGTAGCGCACAATTTGTGCAGTTACGATATTGGAATTTGAGCAGTGTTAGAAAACGGCTATTTATTAAATTTATTTGAGTTGCTGTGGGGATTTAGTAGATATATTTTTCTCACTGTGATTAAATTTATGCTAAAATGGCTGTATATGCATTATTAAAATTTAAGAGTTTAGGTTGAAAGAAGTTTAACTTTTAAGTCAAAAAGTTAAGCCTTTTACTTTCCCTACATTACATGGTAATGTGTGGGGAAAGTATTGGAATCGTGTCGAAAATCGCAACTCGAGTTTTCGACGGATCTACACGTTTTGAGACCTTCAGAACACGAAAAAAGTATTTTGAACGTGGTGTATGTGTGTCTGTCTGTGCAATGTATTCACTCTAACGCAAAAACTAATTGACGAAATTTCATAAAATTTTATAAGTAAGTCTTTAGTGATCCTGGTGCTGATTAGATTTTAGTACAATTCGGGATAAAAGAACCTGCCTTTTATATGTAACGTCATACAAAAATCGCATGTATCCACCCTAGCTACAAAACTAATCGACCGATTTCACAACATTCGGTAGATAAGTCACTTGTAGGTTACCCTGGGGTTGATTAGATTTTGGAACGGTTTGGAAATAACGATCTTATCTTTTTTTTTCTTGCGAAATGGCCCGCAAAAATCGTCAAAATCTAAAACAAGAAAGATCAATCATGCATAAGCATTGATTATGAAACACTTTCCAACTGAAATGTAATTTCATTTAAAAATTTCTAAAATGAGATTCATTCAGTGGTAATATCTTTTACATTATCACAGTACTACAGTAATTTATTATACTTAAATATTTAAAACTGTATCGAAATATAAATTATCTGATTCTTTATGCAAAATCAATGAATATTTCATTCATATAACTTGTATTCCAGACTCCAGAGCTAAATAATTTTGTGTGAAAAAAATTCAGCAATTCTTATGTAATTCATCTTACAATCGCTTGAGATATTTGCATTCTGCATATGTTAAAATTAGGCTTCCTTGAAGAAATAATAAAAGTTTAAGGATCATTTAAAATCACAACTATTGTAATTGCATAGGCACGGAATTTAGATACACAGATAATACACAGATAATATATATGTGTATGTGTATGTACTCAAAGTATTGGAATCGTGCCGAAGATCGGAACTCGAATTTTCAAAGTATCTACACGTTTTGGGACTTCTAGAACACGAAAAAACTACTTTTAGGAAGACGTCTGTGTGTGTAAGGGTGTATCTGTGTATGTTTCTGTGTGTCTGTGTGGATATTACATCCACTCTAATTGAAAAACTAATGGACCGAATTTCATACAATTTGGTAGGTATGTTTTTTGTGGGAAATCCTGATGTTCATTAGATTATAGTACGATTCGTAATAAAAGAATCTGCCTTCTTTGCGAAATGGCCGCAGAAATTGCCTTTATCCACTCTAGCTAAAAACTAATGAACCAAATTTAACAAAATTTGGAGTATAATATTTCAATAACCTACAAGTGATTTATATACCAAATTTAACAAAATTTTGTATATAAATCATTTGTAGGTTATTCTACTACGATTCGGGAAAAAGGAACGGGCTATTTTTGCGAAATGGCCAGCAAAAATCGTTATATATAAAAATAAAAGACTACGTGTGCTCAATTATATCAATTAAATTCCTATTTTATATGTGATTTTTGACAACAAAAAGAATAAGACTAACCCCATTACTCTAGGACTAGCCGTTCTTGAGATATTCTAGTTTTTTAGCGTTTTCGCTACGCCACCTTTGACAATAAGTCCAGCTATCAAATGAGAACCAAATTTAAGTTTAACGTGTAAATTCAATGTCATTTAAAATACTTATGTTGTGCAGATAAACTCAAATTATCATTGAATAAATAAAGAGAACGAATATGAGTCTGCAGGGAAAGACATGTGCTGTCCACATCAGAATTTTTAACAATATTACACCAATGATTTATAGAAGTGAACGGGGATTAATTTCAGGCCATTTCGAAAAAAATGTATGATCTATATTTAAAGATCCATCAAATTTTTGTCGAATAAAATGTTCAACAAATTTAAGCTGTGTACCAAATTTTAACTCTCTAGGACGTAGGAAAGTGCATTTAAAATGCCATCAATTAAATTTATCATGAAGAGTTATATAAAATTTAAAAAAAATGAAAAATTGTTATTTACCAAATTTATTTTAAAATATGAAGCCACTCCCATATGCAAAATGTTTTAACAAATGGAGAGATATTTATTATATAATATCTCTCTCTTTTCTTTCTGGAAGATATCCCAAAGTCAGAATTTAATTGAATTTGTTTTTTTCCCTGTATTAAATAATTTTTTTAATTAAAAAACTACTTAACATATTTTACTGAATTTTTTTTTATATATTCTATGGGATAATGTGAATATTTCCTAAAAATTTCGAAGCAATTCGTGAATTTTAAATTTACTTAAAAAATGTTTGAAAAATTAGGTCCCATAGGGTTCAATGTATTTCATTTTTTTAACCCGGGTTCAATAAAAAACTAATTGGGTGATATTATTTATTTATATTCCCATAGGTCCTACAGACCGTCTGAACAACATACTAAAATTTCATTTTGATAAACTCATTTTTACGGCAGTTATCGTGCTAACGGACAGACAGACAGACAGACAGACAGACAGACAGACAGACAGAATGAACAAAGTCATAAACACTTTTCAACTTTGTTGTAAAGTGTTAATAAAAGAATACGGATGCTCAAATATATGCATTAAATGCATGTTTGTATACGTAATTTTTGACGATGAAAAGAGTAAGAGGAACCTCATCACTCTAGGACTAGCTCTTCTCGAGATATGTTAGTTTTCCGTATTTTTGCTACGCCGCCTTTGAAAATACATCGTGTTTCGAAATGAAAACGAAAATTGAATTAAAAATGCAAATTCAGTGTTATTTCAAATAACTATTTTTTGTGCAATTAAACTCAATTTAATGAATTATTAAAGAAGAAATAATCTGATGTGGGCAGCACATGACTTGCCCTGCAGAGTGAAATCCATTTTTTCTTTATTTCTTTAATAATTCGCTAAATCGAGTTTAATTGCACAAAATAACACTAAATTTGCATTTTTAGTTCAATTTTTCTTTTTTTTTTGGTAACTGGACATTTTTCCAAAGGCGGCGTAACAAAAATGCAAGAAATCTCAAATATCTCGAGAACGGTTAGTCCTAGAGTAATGGAGATGGTCTTATTCTTTTCATCGTCAAAACTTACATGTAAAACAAGCATTTAATTGATATATTTGAGCATACGTAGTCTTTTATTTCAGATTTTGATCATTTTTGCTGGCCATTTCAGAAAATAAGCAGGTTATTTTTTCTTCCGAAACATACAAAAATCTAATCAGCACCAGGGTAACCCACAAGCAACTTATCTACCAAATTTTGTGAAATTCGGTCCATTCGTTTTTTAGCTAGAGTGAATACAGGTAATTTTTGCGGCCATTTCGTAAAAAGGGCTGGTTCTTTTTTCCGAATCGTACCAAATACTAATCTGCACTAGGATCACACAAGTGACTTACTTACCAAATTTATAAAATTCGGTCCATTAGTTTTTAAGTTAGAGTGGATACATACATTGCACAGACAGACAGATACACACACACAGACGTCACGCTAAAAATAGTTTTTCGTATTCTAGAGGTCCCGAAACGTGTAGATCCATCAAAACTCTAGTTGCGATTTTCGGCATGATTCTAATACTTTCCCTATACATTACCATGTATTGCAGGGAAAGTAAAAAGAGAAAACGAATTTGAGTCAATAGGGAAGTCATATGCTGCCCACATTAGATTTTTTATTTAGTGAACAATACGTTTTGCGTGTATTAGTTTTTGATCATCTCCAAAAAAATAAGGGGGGAAATGACAGTAACAGAGAATGTATCCTTTTTCTCATTCTAATATTGTATGCTTTATGCAAAGCTGTTCAACTTCTATAAAGTAGAGTAAAATTATCGATAAAAATATTTCGCGTTGAAAAATTGTTTCAGTAATATTCGTGCATCACATAAATATTACTGAAATAATCTTAATTACAATTATTACAGTTATTTTAAAGTACTATGTAAAGGTTTTCGTATTGTAGGATATAAACAACGTCTAAATATACATTGGAGAAAAGTTTGGATGTATCTATCGTAGGCTTAGGCAGTCTTGTCTAATCCTACGATAGATGTCTGAAGATTTGTGTCCTGTGCTGTGGCATACGTCATGGGGCGATCGCTCTAGAGCGCTGAACGAAAAGGGAGCGCTTGTTGTGCTGAACATATATTGAGGCTAAATACTATGTTTTATGTGAAAGGGCGATCTTAAATAATTTGCTCCAAAGCGCCAAAAGTCTCGTTACGCCAATGTTGGTGTCAAGCGGTATACATAGACCATAGTGCCTATGAACTATACTTCGAGTATGTCTAACTTGAATACACCGTGGAAACTAGGAACAGCTATTCACAATCTTGTCTTCATACGCCCATCAAACGTACATTACCAAGTTGGTTTCCATAGTAACGGATTTATTTTTGAATATTTATTTAAAACTAGCCGCCTTTGGCGACCAGCCTGTTCGCTACCCTTGAAAATTCTGACCGTGGCAAATTCTAACCGTGGCACACTCGCTGGCGCGACCTACCAGAAGGAACGACCTACCAGGAAGTGCCACCCAATTTAGACAGGAACTCAGTGGGGGAGGCATCCACAGGGACCGTACCCTCCTTCCCCTACCACCAACCTCTCGGAAGGACTTACGGTCCCGCATGTTTAACGTGATCGTACTCCGCCTGAACACGGCGGCAGTTTTGGCAGTGGCGGGAATCGAACCCGGACCTACCTAGTGCAAATCCCGCGCGCTAACCACTGGGCTACCGCGCCCTCCGCGACAATCTCCATAACCTTCTTTTTATTCACCCAAATTAGACCGGAACCCAGTAGGGGAGGCATCCACAGGGTCCGTACCCTCCTTCCTCTACCAACAACCTCTCGGAAGGACTTACGGATCCACATGTTTAACGTGATCGTACTCCGCGTGAAAATGGCAGCAGTTTTGGCAGTGGAGGCAATCGAACCCTAGCCTACCGAGTGCAATTCCCGCGCGCCAACCACTGGGCTACCGCGCCCTCCGCGACAATCTCCATAACCTTCTTTTTATTCACCCAATTTAGACCGGAACCCAGTGGGAAAGTCATCCACAGGGTGCGTACCCTCCTTCCTCTACCACCAACCTCTCGGAAGGACTTACGGACCCACATGTTTAACGTGATCGTACTCCGCGTGAACACGGCAGCAGTTTTGTCAGTGGAGGGAATCGAACCCGGGCCTACCGAGTGAAATTCCCGCACGCTAACCACTGGGCTACCGCGCCCTCCGCGACAATCTCCATAACTTTCTTTTTATTCACCCAATTTGGACCAGGACCCAGTGGGGGAGGCATCCACAGAGACCGTACCCTCCTTTCCCTGCCACCAACCTCTCGGAAGGAATTATCGACCCATATGTTTAAGGTGATCGTACTCCGCATCAGTGGCGGGAATCGAACCCAGGCCTACCGAGTGCAATTCTCGCGCGCTAATTTAAATTTATAACGACCATATGCTAGGCTCTTAATTCCACCATCCTCGTTCCATCGTTCCATCATTTAAAATAGCCATAAAATTAAAATATCCATTTAAAATATCTATAAATTAAAATATCCATAAATTAAAATATCCATTTAAAATAAAAAAATCAACCATATCGTTCCACCAATCCATAAATATAATAATTTCAAATACATCACCACAATTCAAACCACCATAATTCAATCATTTAAATTATTTAAAATATCCATTTAAAAATATCCATTTAAAATATCATATAAATATAATAATTTCGCCCGATGTATACAACACTTATGCTCGTAATTCAGTTAAAACCGAAAGCGCGGTCTCCATGGAGACGGGGAAGAAACTAATGCGGATGGGGGGAAAATGCCGTTGAGAAACTGAGCCGGTAGCCGACAAATTTAAAATCATGGCGTCTTTAAAATTGCCATCCTGAAGGCAATTTTCATTATTTCTGGACCAGATTGGACTTGTAAGAATGCCAGATGTTTGACCTTTCTGAAAATGTAAATTATTAGTCGAAATTATGAGTACTTTTCACGATGCGAGAATTTAAAAACCAAAAATCGTTTTCTTGAGCAAAAAGTGACTTTTGTTTTAAAATCTTTAAAAAATATTAGAAATCGAAATTCAGATTTGAAATTGATATATTTTTACTCGAAATTCTCTGCTCTTTCCGATGGTGTGATTTGTTTTTTTCTACGATGTCTGGATCGTGGAGAAAAAAGGGCAAAAAACGATCGAAATCGCATAAAACATTAAATAAATAAAAAAATAATTAAAATTTTGAAAATCGGTTTTCACGTGTCCCCTTCCCTCCCCCCCGGGTCTCCGATTGCCAAATTTCGTAGCTCTCCGACGCGCGGTCGCGAAACGTATAGTGTATAAGACAGACAGACAGACACACACACACACAGACATTGCCTTTTATTATATAGATGTATTACTTTTCCTGCAATACATGGTAATGTATAGGGAAAGTATTAGAATCGTGTCGAAAATCGAAAATCGAGTTTGGTCGAGAGATCTACACGTTTTGGACCTCTAGAACTCGATAAAATTATTTTTACCATGACATCTGTGTGTGTGTGTGTGTGTGTGTGCAATGTGTGTGTCCACTCTAACTCAAAAACTAACTGACCAAATTTCATAGCATTTTCCAGGTAAGTCACTTGTGAGTGATCCAAGTGCTGATTAGATTTTGGTACGATTTGGAATAAAAAGAAACCTGTCGTTTTTTGCGAAAAGGCCCGCAAAAATTGTATGTATCCACTCTAGTTAAAAAACTAATCGACCAAATTTTACAAAATTTGGTAGATAAATCATGTTGCAGCCCTTAGCACTATTCTTGATCATTTGCACTTTTGTAATCGCATTGGTGCATTGCAAATGTGGCGACCTAGCTTGCCAGATGCTTCTGGTCAGAACCGTGTGCAACGTGGAACAGGGTGGTTCTTATCTTCTCATAGCGGAAGCGCTCGTCTTTCCAATTATCACATGCATGTTATTTCTATAGAATGTTAATTCAACTATGGAATAAAATAAATGTTTACAGTCCACACCTAGCTCTCTGCGTAAATTTCTCAGCGGTTCATTCAAGCTACGGCACGCACACTGTGTGGTCTGACAGACGCCGGAGATGACTGAACAAAGAATATATTTGAACCGCCAACGGGCGTCTTTACAAGTCAAAAGTACAAAATCGGAAAATTTCATAGAAACATTAGATGAGAAATGCCATGAAGCAACCGAGGTTGCAATTAAAGTCTATGGATTAAAAACCATTCAAAAAAGTATCAATGAACTTAGACTGCAGTGTTATAAACATACTCAGGACAAATGCTACAAGACATTGATGATGCTTTTGAGGATCTGGAAACGAGACTGGAAAAAATGGGGCAAGTCTCAAACATTTCATAACTAAATTACAATATCAAAATGATATTAATATTGAAACTAAAACTGAACTAGTGAAACGAAAACTCTAAATATTAGACGTCCGGATGATTCTTGTCTACTCAATTCACTGGTAATTTCGAAGAATGGAGCAATTTCAGATTGCAATTCTGCAACATAATTGACAATAACTCCCAGTTAACAAACAGCCAAAAACTTTGGTATTTGCGTGCTACCTCAAAAGGAGAGGCCAAACGAATTGAAACTACAGATGATACCTATGAACCATCTCTTAAAAGCTTTGGAAGAAAGATATGAGAATAAAAAATTATTGTTGATAAACATATTCAAAATATTCTAAATTTTCCTAAACTAAATCATGAATCAGCTAAAGATTTAAGAGATTTACTCGATTGTCTAAAAAGGAATATAAGAGCCTTAAAGTTGTTAGATTTTGATCGGGATAAACTGCTAGATAGTTTATTGATAAATATAATATTTCTAAAGTTAGATAAAGAGCCAAGAAAGATATTTGAAATGTCAGCTGCATCAAATGAAGTTCCAAATTTTGATGATTTCTTAAATTTTCTGGAAAAAAAGAAGTCACATTTTGGATAGTTTAAATCACAATCGCCGAACAGCAACCTGTCACCGAACTCATTTAATCGTGCAAAAAATCGCATGATTAAATCAAGTACTTCTACACCATGCGTGGTTTGGAATGCTTTACATTCTATCTATAAATGTAGACAATTTCTCTCGATGCAAGTTTCTGATAAGCATGAGCTCATTAGAAATCGAAAGCTTTGCTTCAACTGCCGACATCCATCTCATAAACTAGCGCAGTGTTTATAAAAAAATGTGTGCTCCATTTGCAAAAGGAAACATCATTCACTGACTCGCCGGAATTTAGCACTGCTACTCCAGATGGAAAGTTACTGTATTTGCTCCTAGCCTTGAAACTGCTGTTGAACGGGAAAAGGGGAAATATTCCAGTGATGGTTCTTGTCTGCACAACATAGCTAAGACCAAGTCTAAATGTATTTTATTGAGCACGGCTGTCGTGTTTGTTTATGATAAAGATGGAGTTAAACGTCCTTGTAGAATGATTATGGATGCAGGAAGTCAAAAGAATTTTATTTCTACAAACTGCGTGCTAACTTGTTAGGTTTACATAAATAGAAGATTTATGTAGAAATATCCGAATTAAACGGCTCGATGTGAAAACTAAAGTAAAGGGTAATATTTCTAATGTGAAAGGTGATTATGTAAGGAATGTAGATTTCTTAGTAATACCTAAAATAACTGACGTCACTCCTTCCAGACACCTTGCCATTTCCAAAGTGAAATTACCTAAATATATATATCATTAGCAGACCCTAAGTTCTATAAACCTGGCAAAATAGATTTATTGATAGGACCTGAATTCTTTTATGAATTTTTGAAACCTCGAAAAAATCGAACGCAAGATAATAAATTATTATTGCAAGACACTATGTTTGGATACTTAGTTTCCAGTGTTGGGGAAGATACGGCTTTGTCTGCTCAATTTTGTTGCTTGTCAACAGAGATGGACACATTAAATGAAACATTAAAAAGTTTTTGGGAATTTGAATAGGTTGATGAGCCTAAACCATTATGTAATGAAGAACTAGAATATTGTGAAGAACATTTTAGAAGCACTCACTATCGAAAGAGGGATGGACGGGAGATATGTCGTTCAATTACCACTAAAGCCCCAGGAAACCCCAAACTCAAGCAATTCAGAGGAAATTGCAATCAAGCGTTTAGATATATTATGGAAACGTCTGAAGCGAGAACCTGACATGAAAACTCTTTACTGTAAATTCATGCAAGAATATGAAGAGTTGCAGCATATGAAGAAAACGGAAACAGTTGATAGCAATCTAGCTTATTGTTGACCCGATCATGGGGTCTTAAGACCGGATAGCAGTGCTACCAAATTGCGGGTAGTATTTGTTGTTTTGGTCATCCAAAATAACAAATGGTAAATCTCTCAACGATTTATGTTAAAGGGAGGAGTCATTCAAGAAACTCTTTTCTCCATAATGGTGCGTTTTAGAAAACACCATATGCCTTTACTGCGGACATCGAAAAGATGTACCACCGAGGGCTAATAGACCCTTCGCAAATTGATTTTCAACGCATCGTATGGAAAGAGGGCCCTGATAGTCCAGTGAAAATATATAATCTAAGAACAGTTAAGTATGGAACCAGTAGTGTGCCTTATTTAGCCACAAGGACTCTTCGCCAACTTGCGCTAGATGAAAAGGGTTTCCCTTTAGCTTCACCAGTTATTTTATCTGATTTCTACATGGATGATGTATTGTCGGGGGTTTCAAATTTAAATGAAGCTAAGGAACTTCAAGCAGAATTGACTCAAATTCTTCAAAGAGGAGGGATGAATTTGCATAAGTGATCTTCATACAAGAGTGCACTATTTGGCAGTGAATTCGTCAATTCGGAATATCCATTCCAAATTTATAAAGAGAAGACATCAGTAAAGGCCTTAGGAATGAAGTGGAACCCACATCTTGATACTTTCTCATATACAGTTAGTATAAATCCCCATCGCACGTATACGAAACGTGCAGTTTTATCTGAGATTGCACGCATTTTTGACCCTCTTGGTTTAATTGGCCCAGTTATTGCCAAGGCAAAAATATTCATGCAAAAATTGTAGCTTCTACGACTTGAATGGCATGACATTTTACCCGACGCGATCAGTGGCGCAGCGACGAGGGGGGGGGGGGACCAAGGGGACCGGACCCCCCCCCCAGAGCCTTAAATTAAAAACAAAAAATTATTGATTACAATAAAAATAACTACTTTTTTTTCTCATTTTTGGTATTTATATTTTTACTTTTTCTCGTGCTTCGTTCAAACAAATTTAATTTCACTAAAATTTTGTTTTTACTCGACACTTCATTTTTGGTTTAAGGGAAATTCCCTTCAGAAGGGAAATTCCCTTCGGAACGGAAAAGTCCTTCAGAAATTCGAAAAGAATTTCCTGCTGTCATATGTCTGGTCTTGTTTTGGAAGCACGTGTTGAAGCTTTAAAAAATATAACCTATACGTTTTTCGATCAAGGGATCTTTAATCTGTTCTTTTATATTAGCAATTGTATAATGAATAGCAGCAAAGGTAAGTTATTTGAGAGTAGCATATACAATTTCTTTAAAAGAGAAAAAAAAAAGAAGATAGTGAATGTAATGAAAATAAGTTGAAAAATGTTGAATGCTCTGAAGATGACAGTTCAGAAAGAAAAGATCCAATAGACGTTGAGACATCATTATTTACACCATCTGAAATCGACGTGAATCCCAATGATATTGGGTTATTTGTAGGAAAAAGGTAAGGGCTATTTTTATATAGTTGTCATAATAGATCGTAAATATAATTTGCAAGGCTCGGATTTTCATGCATGAAATTTAGCTCAAATAATATGCAAATATGCTCAAAATTATTACACAATATGCACGAAAATATGCAGAAATATGCAAGTGTATAGAAATCCGGACCCTACTCGTAAGCATTTTGTACAATGCAATTAACAAGTGTGAATTTGTTATTTCCCTACATATTGTTAAAAAACTATTTTCGTATAGTTTACCTTTGTCGAAATATTCACAATTTGAAAAAATTGATCTTTCCAAAGCCATTGGTTATGCTGAGGATACACGAGCAATTATACAAAAATTAAGGGACAATTCTGAAAAAGAGTTCTCCGTAATTTTTAAAGATGTTGAAACATTTTGTGAAAATTATGAAATCCCCATATCAGTACCAAGAACTGTAAAATATCAAGCTACACGAATTAACGTCGACTATGATACTCCTGAGGTATATTATAGGAGAGCTGCTTTTATACCTTTTATAGATCATTTTCTAATACAGCTCGATGAAAGATTTGTGAAACATAAAAATATATTAGCTTCTTTTCGAATCCTATTGCCGAGCAAAACAGCTCAAGGCCAAGACCTTACAAAAGAAAACAGTTAAGCAGTGAAGACGCTATGTTCCCGGTATTCAGAAGATATTGGTCATATCACATGTGAAAATTTGTATGGTGAGTTAAAAATATGGCACAGCAAACTCGAACGACTTCAGAACCTAGAATATCCAGATTCCAGAATATCCGACTTCAGAATATCCAGATAATGCTTTGGAAGCTTTTCATGAATGTGATGAAATTATGTTTCCAAGTATACGAAAACTTCTGCAGGTAATGATTGCACTTCCAGTCACAACGTGTAGCGCAGAGAGATCTTTCTCCACCTTACGATATTTAAAAAATTATTTAAGAAATTCAACAGGTGAGCACAGATTAAATGGACTGTTTATGTTATATCCCTTTCGCGACGGCGGCATTCCGAAGCTGTCGCGGCCCAAAAGACAGAGCGCTTCGCTTCCGAACTGGTCCCAAAGGACGGCACATTTTTTGCGCTAAGCCTAACTCTCGAAAAAAATTCACTAAAAATCACCTATTCAACACAGAAATCTACTTTTTTCAGGAATAAAAGAAATATTTAATTTCTATTTGATGTATATTTTTCATACAAATCTGAATACAAAATACTCGTTAGTTGCTCCCATTCTTTTATCCGAAATAAACGATTAATTTCACTGCCTCTAAAGCCCAAACAAAAAAAAAATACTCTCTTATATTCCTATGATTCACCAACGAAATCATAACGCTGAAATAAAAATAAAAACCGAAACTCAATTATAAAATTGTTGATGCTACGAGAATTGCCCTGTCTGTTTATATTACAAAATGATGTTTACCGCTCCAGATGGAGAAGTAATTCATTCGATCCTCTTCTGCCAAGGTCATGCCTCTGCAAAATGCATTGAAGTTAGTTCCATGGACATATAACGCCATCTAGTAGACAAATTAAAACGTTCCACGTGGAGGCACGTATAAGTGCCACTCTCCGCTTACGGTAAAGTTTCCTCCGTCACGAGTGTGTGCCGTTCGTCCTTGAATGCAAGTTCGCAGCTGGCACGTGGGCGTGCCGATCGTCGCGAAAGGGATATATCCACAAGGACATTGAAGTAAACCCTGAAGAGGTTTTTAATGAAATGGCTAAGAAGCCTAGACGACTTGATATTAAACTTTGAATATTGTATACTTTCATTTATAGAAGTTATCAGTACTGTTCTTATTTAGTAAATGTAATGTTAAATAAATAAATCTATTCGGCGATAAATTGATTTATTTCAATATATTGTCATTTGACATGCGTAATAATATACAATGAGGTTTGACCCCCCCCCCCCCCCCAGAACGAATTTCTGGTTGCGCCACTGGACGCGATAGTCCAAGGATGGAATAAGTTTGTGTCTATTCTCCAAAACCTTGAAAATCTCCATATACCCAGATATGTGTTAAGTGAGCACACAGAAAATATTATTCTGCATGGTTTTGCAGGCGTTTGTGAATCATCATATGGGGCAGTTCTTTATGTGTACAAACATTCTCAAACTCAAAACCAATCCGTAGCCAGGTCTTATGTAGTAAATCTCGAGTTGCACCACTGAAAACTATCACCATACCTCGCTTGGAATTGTTGTGAAATGCTTGACCTCGTTTAATATTTATTTTATGTCAAAATTTAATTGTCCGCAAATTCTAATTCACTTTCGATTCTAAAACTTGTTCTCAGAAATTTATTCCAAATTGATAAAGCACCATTTCTGTATTTCGGCCTTTTGGATATTTCCCTCCAGTTTCGGTAAACCTTGGTGTAGGGTTTTGTCCCGCGCTTTAGTACATGTACTTCGTATTCGCATTTCATATTCTTTTACATTGGAGCTCTTTTTCATTGCGTCATGAACGCGTAATAACATTAAAGATGCTTAAGTCTGTTTTTGGTGATTAGTTTTAGTTGGCGATGTAATTCCATAGCAGTCGGACGTGTTCTTGCCCCCGGGGCAAAGAACAGAATATATTTTAATTGAATGTATCTAAAATTAAATTAAAAATGAAGTAAATTATTTAAGTCGCGTTTTAATGTAATTTCAAAGAGTCACGAGATTTGTTCATCGTAAATTGATTATTTGGAGATGTCTAACCGGCGCAAACCACTTTCGGATTCGCCGTTGTATTCGACGAATATGTTCTGTAATGTCGGAAATCCAAGTGTAATTTCAAGTATCATCGTCAACAAATTCGATGTCTAATAATTCTTGATGTATATGATTTGGAACATGGTAATTTCTCGTCAAATAAAGAAAAAGGTAAATTCAAAAGGTTTGAGTCATCATTGCTTATCTTCTACTATCATCACGCCACCATCAGCTCCAATCGCTGTATACAATGTATTGATACCCTTGTCACAATCAGCGCGGATCTCCCATCTTCTCCGATGCCCGAGAGAAACCGCCCGCAGCGATCGCGCTCCAGTTACTTGTGCAATCTTATTCTTCTCATAAGAATCTTCCCGGCGCCATTGCCGTTTACGTTTCATTACAATTGGTGCCTGACCATGCAAGCCTGCAAGAATGGCTTATTTGATCCTGTGGTGCACAAACTGAGAGCCTATACCTGGTGCTGAGTTCATTCAAGTCTACAAAGATGACTCACAGAGTTCTACCCTGTGTAATTACATCGGAAGTGTCAAGTTGCGGCATTGCTTCTACAATTGTACCAACTCCAATGCCTGCAGAGGAAAAAAAAAAGGGGAAAATTCAAGAAACAAGTGTTCTTTCGACTTTGGGACGTCGATTCCCGAGTCTGTGTGTATATGTATTCCTTTTTCAGTCAACGCATAAGTATGAAAGTAAAATATTGTGTTAAGTAAAATTATATGCTGTTGAATATATTTTCCCGGGACGTCGATTCCCATATGTTTTTTAAGTATTGATTGAGTCAAGAAATAAATAAAGTGTATTATGTCGACCTAGAAAAGAAAGGTAGGTCTGCAATTAGTGCTCAAATCGAGTCATCCGAGAATCCGTATGAATGCCCACATAATTTTTGACAGCATCCAATGTCAAAGAGGCACGGAATATTCTCAGGAAATTGCAATATTTTTTTCAGAGGCACTCCCCAATTTCAAGAGCGGAGTTATTGAAAGTCCTCATCTGCGGCAAGATAGCCCAGAATGCAAGCAATCGTCATGCTGAGAGCGTCGAAAGCTCGACCTCGCACACTATGCTAAATAAAAAAAAATAAATAAATAAAAATAAAAAAAAAACTTGTTAATAATTGTATAAAAGAGTGATTTTTTTTGTTTACAATTTTGCTAATAATTTAAAATGTATATAATTTGTGTATTTATTTTTTTTTGAACACAGTTATTTTAAATGTTTATTTCGTATTGATATTATTAAATGTGATATTGTAAATATGTAAATTTTATTAGGTAAGTTTTCAAATCGAATGTATGATAATGATTGAAGATTGGTGAAAGTTCAGAAAAATGTTAGTATGAATGAAATATTGTGATTTTTATAAATTGTATTTTTTTTTTAATTTAAAGACATCTCACTCGCGTAGATTATTCTAAAATTGATATTTTTTTTTGCGCCATGTTCATGACCATCTGATATGCAGTAGTGACTAGATTTTTAATTTTTAAATTGAAACACATTGAGGAAAATTTGAAAAACTCAACCCCCTCACTTTTATCTAGCATGCAAGGACTTCTTTTGTGAAAATCAGTGTATGAATGGGAAGCAAATGCAGTGTTGTATGAATCAAATTTTTCACATCTGTCCTTGTTTTCGTTGAATTTCTGGGTTGAGAAATACACATATTTTGGAAATGAGAATTGATTGCATTTGACAATCCTATCTGCATAACAGATTCTAAATTTTTTCGTTGAAATTTTTTGTGGCATATTTTTTCTCCAAGAAATTGTTGGTTTTTTTATGTCACCGCTTTATTTTTAGGCATATTTGGAATATATTTTTTTTGGTTAGTCTTTGTTCTGTACCAGAACAAATCCTCGTTTGCGGCGGGGATATGTTGTGAAATGCTTGACCTCGTTTAATATTTATTTTATGTCAAAATTTAATTGTCCGCAAATTCTAATTCACTTTCGATTCTAAAACTTGTTCTCAGAAATTTATTCCAAATTGATAAAGCGCCATTTCTGTATTTCGGCCTTTTGGATATTTCCCTCCAGTTTCGGTGTAGGGTTTTGTCCCGCGCTTTAGTACATGTACTTCGTATTCGCATTTCATATTCTTTTACATTGGAACTCTTTTTCATTGCGTCATGAACGCGTAATAACATTAAAGATGCTTAAGTCTGTTTTTGGTGATTAGTTTTAGTTGGCGATGTGACGCGGACGGGGTAGGTCGCGTTTTGCCTGTCGGGGCAACGAATGAAAATTCTATTAGTCAGATTCGGAGATATTCTAAAATATGTAATTAAAGATTTTTAGCGAGCAGATTCACTTCAGTGGTGAGATGATGAATTCGAAACGTTGTTATTGTAATTTGATTATTGAAGATTTTGTCAACTACTTTGGTTTTCGACATCAAGTTGTTTGTTCCTGTTTAAAGTAAATTATGCTCGAGATGAATAAAGTTATTTAAGTTCAAAAGTCAAGATTGTTCGTCTTATTCTTCAAATGCTTTCGTCACCAACACCCCGAGGTATTCATCAAAAGTGTGTTCTCGTCGACTATCTCCAATTCCGGAATAATCCGTCATCCCGATGTGTCTGAATACTTCTCGTAGTTTTCGATTTACGAATATAACACACAACGCAAAAGAAGTTCAGTGAAGCTTCATCACCACCCAGCGACCACTTATTCCGACACGAGCCGCAACATATGATGCCCATTACGTTCCACAACAAAGGGTGACCGCGACAGCTTATAACAAATGGTGCCGCTCCCATTTCATTACAGAATTTTGCGCCTGTGCATTGTCATCTCAATTGCTGGACAAGATGCCAGTATCTTTAAAATTAGAGTTTTCGCAGATCTAGCTATGGCCGGATTCTACTATTGCACTTGCTTGGATCAATACGCCTCCAAACCAATTAAAAACCTTTGTCGCGAATCGAGCGGCTAAAATTTAACGACTAACTGAAAACTGCCGCTGAAATCATGTAACATCTGAGAGCAAACCCAGCAGACATCATTTCTAGAGGTCTTGGTTGTACGGTTGGTTTTCCTTGGTTGTAAGCAAGAGAGCTTACAACCAAGGATTTGTGGTGGAATGGTCCAAAGTTCTTACAGGAACTAGATATGTCTGGTATAGCAGCACTACACATTATCAGCACTACAGACAATTTGTATCTATCTGAACTTAAAAACTCTGTGGCCACTGCTTTGACATTGACTATGAATAATAACAATGTGTTAACAGATATCCTTAACATTAGTAATAATTATATGAAAATTATTAGAGTATTGAACTATATTTTCAGGTTTGTGAAAAACACAAGGAAATCGGATCAACAAATCCGGGGATCTCTTTCCTCCGAAGAGTTAGAAAACTCTCGAAATTGGATTTCGCTGCAGGTACAGGTAAGGGAATTTAAAGAAGAAATAGCTGCTATTAAGAAAGGAGAGCCAGTCTCTTCAAGGAGTAAGCTAAAAAATCTGAACTTATTTTTAGATAGCAGTAACATTTTACGAGTTGGAGGTAGATTATCCAACTCCAACTTAATGTTTGACACCAAACATCCCATAATTTTACCAGCTGAACATAAGCTAACCCACATAATTATTGATTATTTTCATAAACTAAACTTGCATGTCGGTGCTCAAACTCTATTGCATAATGTAAGGCAAGTATTTTGACCCCTAAATGGCAGAAATCTCACAAGAAAAATTGTACATGATTGTATAACCTGTTGTAAAAATAAACTGGTTATAGCAGAACAAGTAATAGGAAATCTTCCATCTGAACGAGTCAACCCAAGCCCACCTTTTAGTAATTCTGGAATTGATTTTTGTGGTCCTTTTTATATTAAATATAAAGGCCAACGAAAGGGTATTTTTCAAAAAATCTTTGTGGCTATTTTTATCTGTTTAGTCGTAACCGACTTAAGTTCTGAAGCTTTCATTGCCACGTTAAAAAGATTTTTGCTCGGCGTGGTAAGAGCTCAACAATTTTTATCGACAACGCGACACATTTTGTGGGTGTCCAATCAGAGTTGAATCGTCTTCAAAATTTGGCAAAAAAAAAACCCAGTGATAACTTGTCTGGGTACTTAGCTTCTGAAGGAATTGTTTGGAAATTTCTGCCCCGTAGAGCTTCAAATTTCGGTGAATTCTGGGAGGCAGGTGTGAAATCATTTAAACATCATTTAAGGAGAGCGGTTGGAAATTCTAAACTTACTTTGGAGGAATTTATGACAATTGCCACACAAATAGAGGGCTTTTTAAATTCGAGACCTTTGTCATCAGATGCTAATGATTACCAGGTCTTAACTCCCGAGCACTTTCTGATAGGGCGTCCTATCAATGCAATTGGAGAACCTGAGATGTTAGATAAACAGGATAACAGATTGTCAAGGTGGCAAAGAACAACTAAAATGGTCCAATTTATTTGGCAAAGGTGGACTCCTGATTATTTAATTCATTTGCAACAGCGCTCGAAATGGCAATTCACAAAAAACAACGTGAGTCCAGATGCACTTCTTTTGTTGAAGGAAGATAATTTGTCAACTTGCAAATGGGCCTTAGGTCGGATAATAGAAACCATTCCCGGTTCAGTTGGAAGAGTAAGAGTTAGTTGCTCTCGTGAAAACTTCTACGGGCATCTTCAAAAGGGGCATTTCAAAAATATGCATTTTACCTGTTAAGAATCATTCGTTGTAAGTACTTTTATGTAGACTAATATTAATAGAAACTTTTATATTCCATATTATGCGTAACTAATTGATTGTGTGTAATTAATTAATGTGTCTATTGTGAACCATTTGTAACTCAATAATTTCATTTAATTTCACTTTTTATTACGTATTTTAAAATAATGGACTGTAATTTTGAAATGGACATTTCAACGCCTGGCGGGATGTTGCAGCCTTTGTCACTATTCTTGGTCACTGGCGCATTGCGAACGTGGCGACCTAGCTCGCCAGATGCTTCTGGTCAGAACCGTATGCAACGTGGAACAGGTTGGTTCTCATCTTCTCATAGCGGAAGCGATCGTCTTCCCAATTATCCCCATGTTATGACAATTTTATTATTTTACTTTATTAATTGTTTTTTTTACTAATAATTAATAATATTTAATAAAAGTAAATATTTTTATTAACAATTTCAAATAAATACTCAAATATATTCGAAATTTGGTTCATATTCGAAATCGATAATCGAATTCGAGAAAAGTGTATTCTCCAACCTCTAATTTTGAGTGTTATCTAAACGGAAGTAAATAAAAACTCGAAAATATCTACCTTCCACCGGAAGCCGCATATTCGTTCTCGAGGTAAACGCGATAAATTTTTGGCGAGCAAGCTGTCCTGTTGTCTGCGTGTTAATGTTGAATTTCAAGTTGCAATAATGCTCTGGCGTTTCATCGCAGGTAAGTGGAATTGCAGTGTATAAGTATTTTAAACACTATGCTAGAAACATCTGTTTTATTTGGTTATTTTTCTATAGATTTAATTGTATTTTTCATTATTTTTATTCCCTTTTTATTCAAAATATTGTTTTTAGAGTGTTGATAGTGGAGATTTCCAATTTCCGCCAATTAGGGAATTCCCATCGTCAAGTTGTATTATGCTATTTATATTTATTATAGATATCTATTGATTTAACTGTAGTATTTTATTTTTATTTATGTGAAATATTGTTTTTTGAATATTTTGTGTGGTTCAGTCTTCAATTCCTCCCCAATTCAGTTATATGTATGTTATTACTAGTTAAAAACCTGTTTTTAACGGGATGCGGATGAACTAACTTTTAGTCAAAGTAATTTTAACTGCAGATTTTCCAAAGCAACAGAAACTATATGCAGAGCCGTAACTAGAGGTATTGGCGTCCAGCGCAGATCAGTGTCAGGATTTTTTGGCCGGGGGGGGGGGGGGAGGGGGGCGAATTAAACTTTATCCGAATTACCTTTTCTATTTACCCTATATAAGTAAATCTAAGTGTTGCCACATAAATAGAGACGGTTAACTTAAAATGTCTCCGGGGGGGGGGCGAATAATCGTCTCCGAGGACCCCCCGGATGTATGACTGAAATAAACACTAGGGCAGACAGTAAAATTGACGTCCTTTTCTACCGTAGCAAGTGTCACATTTTATTATATACCTGTTGCTGATATAATACAATACCTGTATATTAAAAATTGTATCGCTATTGTTATCTACAATTATTATCCCTTTTATAATTTGCGTTTTGTATTAAATAGTAACAAAATGTTAAAATTTTAAAATAAAATATTAATTATAATATAATTTTTTTTAATTTTATTTCTAAGCATAATTAAGTTAATAAGTAATAGTCAAGGAGTATATTATTACTTTCCTTATATACAATAATGTATAAGAAAAGTATTGTGACTGGGTCGAAAATTCGAATTCGAGTTTTCGACGGGAGAGCACGTTTCAAGCATCCCTGATCACGAATCGAACATATTTGAAGTGATGTCTATGTGTGTTTGTGTGTATGTGTGTGAAAGTATGCGTGTGTGTGTGTGTGTGTGTGTGTGTCAGTGAGTCTGTGTGTGTGTGTGTGTGTGTGTGTGTGAGTGAGAGTGAGTGAGTGAGTGAGTCTGTGGAGACGATAACTGACGAACGAATGGACCGATTCGAACGAAATTTGGTACAGAAATTACAATCCGTAAACACTGGAAGCCTATTGTTTTTATACGCAATCGAATGTTTAGAACCCCCCTAAATTTTCGAGTTAAATTTTGAAAAAATCGTCAAAAAATCAAAACCTCTAATAAAGTTACGCAAATAGACGTATCTTATGTAATTTTTCATTAGAAAACGATTAACATAAATTTTAAAACGCTAACATGAACCGTTCTTGAGATATTGCATATTTTTCAAAAAAATTATCAAAAAGTCATATAAAATAAAATAAAAATATTTCCTATTGAGAAACATGTTCACTTTTCATATGCAATACCATGCGATAAATTTAGTGACATCATTCTCGTGGATCTAGCTCGTTCCATTCATGAAGAAAGGTACTTTGAGTAATACTTTTGTATTTGAACGTCAATAGTCATTTATCTGCTGTAAGAATAACTTATTTCTCCATCCATAACGCTTGGCGAGATTTTGGCGACGAATTTGGTGGAATGTCGCCTACTTGGCGACTTTTTAAAATGTTGCTAAATTAACGAAAAACTCGCCAAATAGATAAAAAATGACGCTAAATCAATGAAAATGACGACTCATTGACGAAAATTCAATATCTTGGAAAGAATATAAATATCTACTATAAAAATAATCTATTTTTTTTTACTGTAAAAGTAGTAAATTCATTGAATTATATGAGGAAAGTTATGTGCTGACCACATCAGATTTTTTTTTTATTGTAAAAGTAGTAAATTCATTGCATTATATAAGGAAAGTCTTAAGGATGTGCTGCTCACATCAAATTTTTTTAAAGTATAAATAAGTTTTAATTTTATACATTTTTTTTTAATTAGGTGTTTAAATTAATTTCGTTTATTTACTAAAAAAATCTACCTACGTCAAGGCATATAGCGGGAAGGGCGCCTCTCGTAGGTCTTTCAAAGCAGAAACACCATTCATAGATCTTCCACTCAGATCTTCTAAATGGCCTATAGCACCACTCGAGTGCAGGGGGGTGGAGACGCCTCTTTCTTTTGAGGTAGGGGGAGGGGGGCGAGATACATGAAAGATTTATAAAGAGGAGAAAATTAAATGTGTGTGTGTGGGGGGGGGGGGGGGAGGTCAGTGGTAATTGCTTGTGGGGGGGGGCACAATTTGTATGGACAGCCCTGTGTGGCGTGATCTTGTCTATATTTCATCCCACTACCTTCTCATTCCCTTCATCATGATTTGCAGAAGCATCCCTTCTCCTCATAGTGCTTACCTGCAACCAATGAGTTTGACACGGTTTACTGTCGACTTCCCGGCCATCCAAACAGTTACCTTACACCTTTCTGGTAGTTCGGACGGTCTGGGTCTCAACAACAACAACAACGGTTTACTGTCGGACTTCTTGTTCAAACCGATGGCATACCCTTTCCCTCCTCAACTGATTAAAACTTTACATTTTTATCCCTGGAATCGAGATTGCGTGGTTCGAGTCTCACATTTCGCGCTCATCCAGTTTAGAACAATAGCCCTAATTAACATTCGCTCGGGAAAATAACCATAAAACTTGCAACAATTTCAGGTGCTACTGTGTTAGCAATCGCATCATCGCAGGCAGTACCATTCGCCGCCTCTATCAGCTTCTCTTTCGAGTAGTTTTGATTTGATACCGCTTATCAGTTGCAATACCAATAAAAGATCCCACTGATTGTAGAGGTAAAAAAAAGCTGACATCGCCAAACCCGTAATCATTCCAGAACGTGTTTTGCAGACGCCTGAAACAAGATGGTGACACCTCTGCACCAGGAGAACCTGCGGCCCGTCTTCAACAAGATCTTGAAGACGCACCAGTTGAGGCCCGAAGATGTGCACGAAAAACAGGCCAAGATAGACATCTCTGATAGAGGCCAGTTTGATTGCGAAACCTGCTGTCACACGTGGATATCTTCATTTTCATGGATCACCTTTGATTTGATTGAACTAAAAGTATCTTACAGATGGAAGATGAAGTGCATGCACTGTTTGGTGCCATACATACCTACGTTTACAGTTGAACAGATAGAAGGCATGTTCGACAGGGCTGTGCGTAGGTAAGTGCTTATGACTGTTTATATCATGGTGTCACTAAGGCTAAATGCAGTTCACTTACTGTTGCGTTCCGGATTTCATCATCTTGCCCGCATATATAAATTGTGGCCCCTTACAAACAGTGTTTCTTTCAGGCATACCTCCGAGGTGGAGTGAAACCCCCCGGGAGACGAGTATTCGCCCCCCCCCCTCCTCCTGGAGACATTTTATGTTAACCTAGTTTCTATTTATGTGACACAGCATTTAGATATATTTATATAGGGCGGGTAGAAAACTTGCCCCCTCGGCCAAAAACACTGATTACAAACATTACATTTATCCCTCACCCTTTCTATATTTGATTTTCCTTCCTTAATATATCCTTTATGATTTTACTTCTCTAAAAAAATAAATAAATAAATCGTGTGGACTAAACAAACTAATCAAGCTCCATTCATCATAGTAACATAAAATTTGGTATGCCGTTGTCTTTTGTGGTATATTTTAATTCATTTGATTTTCGACATGATTGGACCAGTCATCGTCCTGGGCCCGCTATAGGAATTGACTCGTTTTTGGGGAATAACTCGAGAACCGGAAGAAACTAGAAAGTCCAAATTTGGCATGTCGTTGTCTTTTACGGTTTATTTTAATTTTTTGGATTTTGAACCTTACCGTTATCATCCCAGCCTGTCCTGTGCCCTCTGTTGGAATGCAATCGTTTTTGGGGAATCACTCGAGGTTGAACTAAGATCCACGAGAGTGATGGTAATATAGTTTTTACTTAATACTACACATAGTAAGTAAATATGTTGGGCGATACCAACTACATTAATTTTATGATTATTTTTAAAAACGTGCAATATCTCGAGAGCCATTCATGTTGGTGTTCTAAATTTTATACTATTCGTTTTCTGATGTCAAAATTACATCTGAAATAATTATTTATTTATCATTAATGAAGATCCCGGTATTTTCAAAAAATCATTCGAAAATTGGAGGGGGGGGGGGGCAAGTTCTCTACTTGCCCTATATAAATATCTAAATGCTGTGTCACATAAATAGAAACTAGGTCAAAACGTTCGGAGACTGTGCTGATATCTATCTCCAACCTTGATTGGAGGAGAGGGGAACTATTTTACCGTGGGGTTGAGGCACATGTGACGCGAGATGTGGAAAGGAAGCAGCAGGTCCGCAGTGCAGGGTTTTTCCAAGCGTGTCAGTGAACTGTAGTCGTTCGCGTTCGTCGAAAACGGAAATGGTGTTTGAAGAACAACGTGCGAATATCAAATTCTGTCAGCGTTCGGGAAAATCGCCGACAGAAACATGTTTCTGTTTGGATTGTCTGGAAAAACACCTGCTTCTTCCTTTTCACATGTCGCGTCACATGTGCCTCTACGCTACGGTAAAATAATTCCTCTCTCCTTCAATCAGGGTTGGAGATATCAGCACAGTCTCTGAACTTTTTGACCCTACCTTGTATGTGACATGGCATTTAGATATATTTATATAGGCCAAACAGAAAACATCCCCCCTCGTTAAAATTTCATTCGCCACCCCACCCCCGGCCAAAAAGTCCTGAAAAGAAAAAAAAAACACTGCTGGAGGACTAAAGCAGCTAGAAAGTCCAAATTTAGTCTTTCATGCATTCCTAACTTGGTTAAAAAAATAGCTTATCGGCCTTATTGCAATATTCTGAAATTTAGCAAGAAATGAACGGATTCTGTAATAGCTTAAGTAGGAAATTTAAGTAGGAAAGTAATAACTTAAGAAGGAAATTTAAAGAAAATACCGTTATTCCAAGAGGAAAGCAGGCCATGAGTATAATCGTGGCAAAGTGAGGATTTTTTACTTTATGCGATATAGTTTAAAGTATTGTTTTCATGAAAATTTTCGAATTCGAGATTTTGATGCCAATATATGTTTTAAGACCTGAATGCGTTTTGACTATTTTTGGAGTAATCTCCGTCTGTGGTCGATTTATTGTGTACTAGCCGCCTTTGGCGACCAGCCTGTTCGCTACCCTTGAAAATTCTGACCGTGGCAAACTCGTTGGCGCGACCTACCAGAAAGGTGTAAGGTAACTGCTTGGAAGGCCAGGAAGTGCCACACAATTTAGACCGGAACCCAATGGGGGAGGCATCCAAAGAGACCGTACCCTCCTTCCCCTACCACAAACCTCTCGGAAGGACTTGCAGTCCCACACGTTTAACGTGATCGTACTCCGCGTGAACACGGCTGCAGTTTTGGCAATGGCGGGAATCGAACCCGGGCCTACCGAGTGAAATTCCCGCGCGCTAACCACTGGGCTACCGTGCCATCCGCGACAATCTCCATAACTTTATTTTTATTCGGCAATTTTGGGAATCGAACCCGGGCCTACCAAGTGCAAATCCCGCGCACTAACCACTGGGGTACTTCACCCTCCGCGATATTCTTCATAACTTATTTTTTATTCACCCAATTTAGACCGGAACCAAGTGGGAGAAGCATCCACAGGGACCGTACCCTTCTTCCCCTACCACCAACCTCTCGGAAGGACTTACAGACCCACATGTTTAACGTGATCGTACTCCGCGTAAACACGGCGGCAATTTTGGGAATCGAACCCGGGCCTACCGAGTGCAATTTCCGCGCGCTAACCATTGGGCTACTTTGCCCTACGCGACAATCTCCATAACTTTCTTTTTATTCATCCAATTTAGACCGTACCCTCCTTCCCCTACCACCAACTTCTCGGAAGGACTCACGGACCCACATGTTTAACGTGCTCGTACTCCGCGTAAACACGGCGGCAATTTTGGGAATCGAACCCGGGCCTGGTAACTGGTTGGACGGCCAGGATGTGCCACCCAATTTAGACCGGAACCCAGTGGGGGAGGCATCCACAGGGAACGTACCCTCCTTCCCCTACCACCAACCTCTCGGAAAAACATACGGACCCATATGTTTAACGTGATCGTACTCCATGTCAGTGGCGGAAATCGAACCCGGGCCTACCGCGTGCAATTCCCGCGCGCTAACCACTGGGCTACTTCGCCCTCCGCGACAATCTCCATAACTTTCTTTTTATTCACCCAATTTAGACCGTACCCTCCTTCCCCTACCACCAACCTCTCGGAAGGACTCACGAACCCACATGTTTAACGTGATCGTACTCTGCGTGAACGTGGCGTAAGTTTTGGCAGTGGCGGGAATCGAACCCGGGCCTACTGAGTGCAATTCCCGCGCGCTAACCACTGGGCTGCCGCGCCCTCCGCGACAATCTCCATAACTTTCTACATATTCACCCAATTTAGACGGGAACCCAGTGGGGGAGGCATCCACAGGGGCCGTATCCTCCTTCCCCTACCACCAACCTCTCGGAAGGACTTACGGACCCACATATTTAACGTGATCGTATTCCACGTAAACACGGCGGCAGTTTTGGCAGTGGCGGGAATCGAACCCGGGCCTACCGCTAACTTCCCGCGCGCTAATTTGCAATTTAAAATGACCATATGCTTAATTCCATCATCCTCATTCCATTGTTTCATTGTTCCATCATTTAAAATATCCATAAAATTAAAATATCCAAAAGTTAAAATATACATTTAAAAAATCCAGATCGTCCCATCATTTAAAATATAAATATAATAATTTATATAGAGCAAAGGCGCTCTATTCAGAACCGTGACGTCACCTCCACCTTGACGTCCCCACCCACCACCTTCCCTGCTTCAGCGGGGGAGAAACGAACGAAACGCCGAGAAATTTAAAATCATGACGTCTTTAAAATTGCGATCCTGAAGGCAATTTTCATTATTTCTGGACCAGATTAGACTTGTAAGAATGCCAGATATTTCAGCTTTATAAAAATGTAAATTATTAGTCGAAATTATGAGTACTTTTTACTATGCGAGAATTTAAAAACCAAAAATCGTTTTTTTGAGCCAAAAGTGACTTTTGTTTTAAAATCTTTAAAAAATATTAGAAATCGAAATGGAGATTTGAAATTGATATATTTTTACTCGTAATTGTCTGCTCTTTCCGATGGTGTGAGTTGTTTTTTTCTACGACGTCTGGATCGTGGAGAAAAAAGGGCAAAAAAAGGTCGAAATCGCATAAAACATTAAATAAATAAAAAAATAATTAGAATTTTGAAAATCGGTTTTCACGTGTCCCCTTCCCTCCCCCCCCGGGTTTCCGATTGCCAAATTTCGTAGCTCTCCGACGCGCGGTCGCGAAACGTATAGTGTATAAGACAGACAGACACACACACACACAGACATTGCCTTTTATTATATAGATAGACTAGCCGCCTTTGGCGACCAGCCTGTTCGCTACCCTTGAAAATTCTGACCGTGGCAAACTCGTTGGCGCGACCTACCAGAAAGGTGTAAGGAAACTGCTTGGAAGGCCAGGAAGTGCCACACAATTTAGACCGGAACCCAATGGGGGAGGCATCCAAAGAGACCGTACCCTCCTTCCCCTACCACAAACCTCTCGGAAGGACTTGCAGTCCCACACGTTTAACGTGATCGTACTCCGCGTGAACACGGCTGCAGTTTTGGCAATGGCGGGAATCGAACCCGGGCCTACCGAGCGAAATTCCCGTGCGCTAACCACTGGGCTACCGTGCCATCCGCGACAATCTCCATAACTTTATTTTTATTCGGCAATTTTGGGAATCGAACCCGGGCCTACCAAGTGCAAATCCCGCGCACTAACCACTGGGGTACTTCACCCTCCGCGATATTCTTCATAACTTATTTTTTATTCACCCAATTTAGACCGGAACCAAGTGGGAGAAGCATCCACAGGGACCGTACCCTTCTTCCCCTACCACCAACCTCTCGGAAGGACTTACAGACCCACATGTTTAACGTGATCGTACTCCGCGTAAACACGGCGGCAATTTTGGGAATCGAACCCGGGCCTACCGAGTGCAATTTCCGCGCGCTAACCATTGGGCTACTTTGCCCTACGCGACAATCTCCATAACTTTCTTTTTATTCATCCAATTTAGACCGTACCCTCCTTCCCCTACCACCAACTTCTCGGAAGGACTCACGGACCCACATGTTTAACGTGCTCGTACTCCGCGTAAACACGGCGGCAATTTTGGGAATCGAACCCGGGCCTGGTAACTGGTTGGACGGCCAGGATGTGCCACCCAATTTAGACCGGAACCCAGTGGGGGAGGCATCCACAGGGAACGTACCCTCCTTCCCCTACCACCAACCTCTCGGAAAAACATACGGACCCATATGTTTAACGTGATCGTACTCCATGTCAGTGGCGGAAATCGAACCCGGGCCTACCGCGTGCAATTCCCGCGCGCTAACCACTGGGCTACTTCGCCCTCCGCGACAATCTCCATAACTTTCTTTTTATTCACCCAATTTAGACCGTACCCTCCTTCCCCTACCACCAACCTCTCGGAAGGACTCACGAACCCACATGTTTAACGTGATCGTACTCTGCGTGAACGTGGCGTAAGTTTTGGCAGTGGCGGGAATCGAACCCGGGCCTACTGAGTGCAATTCCCGCGCGCTAACCACTGGGCTGCCGCGCCCTCCGCGACAATCTCCATAACTTTCTACATATTCACCCAATTTAGACGGGAACCCAGTGGGGGAGGCATCCACAGGGGCCGTATCCTCCTTCCCCTACCACCAACCTCTCGGAAGGACTTACGGACCCACATATTTAACGTGATCGTATTCCACTTAAACACGGCGGCAGTTTTGGCAGTGGCGGGAATCGAACCCGGGCCTACCGCTAACTTCCCGCGCGCTAATTTGCAATTTAAAATGACCATATGCTTAATTCCATCATCCTCATTCCATTGTTTCATTGTTCTATCATTTAAAATATCCATAAAATTAAAATATCCATTTAAAATATCCAAAAGTTAAAATATACATTTAAAAAATCCAGATCGTCCCATCATTTAAAATATAAATATAATAATTTATATAGAGCAAAGGCGCTCTATTCAGAACCGTGACGTCACCTCCACCTTGACGTCCCCACCCACCACCTTCCCTGCTTCAGCGGGGGAGAAACGAACGGAACGCCGAGAAATTTAAAATCATGGCGTCTTTAAAATTGCCATCCTGAAGGCAATTTTCATTATTTCTGGACCACATTAGACTTGTAAGAATGCCAGATATTTCAGCTTTCTAAAAATGTAAATTATTAGTCGAAATTATGAGTACTTTTCACGATGCGAGAATTTAAAAACAAAAAATTGATTTTTTGAGCCAAAAGTGAGTTTTGTTTTAAAATCTTTAAAAAATATTAGAAATCGAAATTCAGATTTGAAATTGATATATTTTTACTCGAAATTCTCTGCTCTTTCCGATGGTGTAATTTATTTTTTTCTACGATGTCTGGATCGTGGAGAAAAAAGGGCAAAAAGGGCAAAAAACGGTCGAAATCGCATAAAACACTAAATAAATAAAAAAATAATTAAAATTTAAAAAATCGGTTTTCATGTGTCCCCTTCCCTCCCCCCCAGGTCTCCGATTGCCAAATTTCGTAGCTCTCCGACGCGCGGTCGCGAAACGTATAGTGTATAAGACAGACAGACACACACACACACAGACATTGCCTTTTATTATATAGACTAGCCGCCTTTGGCGACCAGCCTGTTCGCTACCCTTGAAAATTCTGACCGTGGCAAACTCGTTGGCGCGACCTACCAGAAAGGTGTAAGGTAACTGCTTGGAAGGCCAGGAAGTGCCACACAATTTAGACCGGAACCCAATGGGGGAGGCATCCAAAGAGACCGTACCCTCCTTCCCCTACCACAAACCTCTCGGAAGGACTTGCAGTCCCACACGTTTAACGTGATCGTACTCCGCGTGAACACGGCTGCAGTTTTGGCAATGGCGGGAATCGAACCCGGGCCTACCGAGTGAAATTCCCGCGCGCTAACCACTGGGCTACCGTGCCATCCGCGACAATCTCCATAACTTTATTTTTATTCGGCAATTTTGGGAATCGAACCCGGGCCTACCAAGTGCAAATCCCGCGCACTAACCACTGGGGTACTTCACCCTCCGCGATATTCTTCATAACTTATTTTTTATTCACCCAATTTAGACCGGAACCAAGTGGGAGAAGCATCCACAGGGACCGTACCCTTCTTCCCCTACCACCAACCTCTCGGAAGGACTTACAGACCCACATGTTTAACGTGATCGTACTCCGCGTAAACACGGCGGCAATTTTGGGAATCGAACCCGGGCCTACCGAGTGCAATTTCCGCGCGCTAACCATTGGGCTACTTTGCCCTACGCGACAATCTCCATAACTTTCTTTTTATTCATCCAATTTAGACCGTACCCTCCTTCCCCTACCACCAACTTCTCGGAAGGACTCACGGACCCACATGTTTAACGTGCTCGTACTCCGCGTAAACACGGCGGCAATTTTGGGAATCGAACCCGGGCCTGGTAACTGGTTGGACGGCCAGGATGTGCCACGCAATTTAGACCGGAACCCAGTGGGGGAGGCATCCACAGGGAACGTACCCTCCTTCCCCTACCACCAACCTCTCGGAAAAACATACGGACCCATATGTTTAACGTGATCGTACTCCATGTCAGTGGCGGAAATCGAACTCGGGCCTACCGCGTGCAATTCCCGCGCGCTAACCACTGGGCTACTTCGCCCTCCGCGACAATCTCCATAACTTTCTTTTTATTCACCCAATTTAGACCGTACCCTTCTTCCCCTACCACCAACCTCTCGGAAGGACTCACGAACCCACATGTTTAACGTGATCGTACTCTGCGTGAACGTGGCGTAAGTTTTGGCAGTGGCGGGAATCGAACCCGGGCCTACTGAGTGCAATTCCCGCGCGCTAACCACTGGGCTGCAGCGCCCTCCGCGACAATCTCCATAACTTTCTACATATTCACCCAATTTAGACGGGAACCCAGTGGGGGAGGCATCCACAGGTGCCGTAGCCTCCTTCCCCTACCACCAACCTCTCGGAAGGACTTATGGACCCACATATTTAACGTGATCGTATTCCACGTAAACACGGCGGCAGTTTTGGCAGTGGCGGGAATCGAACCCGGGCCTACCGCTAACTTCCCGCGCGCTAATTTGCAATTTAAAATGACCATATGCTTAATTCCATCATCCTCATTCCATTGTTTCATTGTTCCATCATTTAAAATATCCATAAAATTAAAATATCCAAAAGTTAAAATATACATTTAAAAAATCCAGATCGTCCCATCATTTAAAATATAAATATAATAATTTATATAGAGCAAAGGCGCTCTATTCAGAACCGTGACGTCACCTCCACCTTGACGTCCCCACCCACCACCTTCCCTGCTTCAGCGGGGGAGAAACGAACGAAACGCCGAGAAATTTAAAATCATGACGTCTTTAAAATTGCGATCCTGAAGGCAATTTTCATTATTTCTGGACCAGATTAGACTTGTAAGAATGCCAGATATTTCAGCTTTATAAAAATGTAAATTATTAGTCGAAATTATGAGTACTTTTTACTATGCGAGAATTTAAATACCAAAAATCGTTTTTTTGAGCCAAAAGTGACTTTTGTTTTAAAATCTTTAAAAAATATTAGAAATCGAAATGGAGATTTGAAATTGATATATTTTTACTCGTAATTGTCTGCTCTTTCCGATGGTGTGAGTTGTTTTTTTCTACGACGTCTGGATCGTGGAGAAAAAAGGGCAAAAAAAGGTCGAAATCGCATAAAACATTAAATAAATAAAAAAATAATTAGAATTTTGAAAATCGGTTTTCACGTGTCCCCTTCCCTCCCCCCCCCGGGTCTCCGATTGCCAAATTTCGTAGCTCTCCGACGCGCGGTCGCGAAACGTATAGTGTATAAGACAGACAGACACACACACACACAGACATTGCCTTTTATTATATAGATAGACTAGCCGCCTTTGGCGACCAGCCTGTTCGCTACCCTTGAAAATTCTGACCGTGGCAAACTCGTTGGCGCGACCTACCAGAAAGGTGTAAGGAAACTGCTTGGAAGGCCAGGAAGTGCCACACAATTTAGACCGGAACCCAATGGGGGAGGCATCCAAAGAGACCGTACCCTCCTTCCCCTACCACAAACCTCTCGGAAGGACTTGCAGTCCCACACGTTTAACGTGATCGTACTCCGCGTGAACACGGCTGCAGTTTTGGCAATGGCGGGAATCGAACCCGGGCCTACCGAGTGAAATTCCCGCGCGCTAACCACTGGGCTACCGTGCCATCCGCGACAATCTCCATAACTTTATTTTTATTCGGCAATTTTGGGAATCGAACCCGGGCCTACCAAGTGCAAATCCCGCGCACTAACCACTGGGGTACTTCACCCTCCGCGATATTCTTCATAACTTATTTTTTATTCACCCAATTTAGACCGGAACCAAGTGGGAGAAGCATCCACAGGGACCGTACCCTTCTTCCCCTACCACCAACCTCTCGGAAGGACTTACAGACCCACATGTTTAACGTGATCGTACTCCGCGTAAACACGGCGGCAATTTTGGGAATCGAACCCGGGCCTACCGAGTGCAATTTCCGCGCGCTAACCATTGGGCTACTTTGCCCTACGCGACAATCTCCATAACTTTCTTTTTATTCATCCAATTTAGACCGTACCCTCCTTCCCCTACCACCAACTTCTCGGAAGGACTCACGGACCCACATGTTTAACGTGCTCGTACTCCGCGTAAACACGGCGGCAATTTTGGGAATCGAACCCGGGCCTGGTAACTGGTTGGACGGCCAGGATGTGCCACGCAATTTAGACCGGAACCCAGTGGGGGAGGCATCCACAGGGAACGTACCCTCCTTCCCCTACCACCAACCTCTCGGAAAAACATACGGACCCATATGTTTAACGTGATCGTACTCCATGTCAGTGGCGGAAATCGAACTCGGGCCTACCGCGTGCAATTCCCGCGCGCTAACCACTGGGCTACTTCGCCCTCCGCGACAATCTCCATAACTTTCTTTTTATTCACCCAATTTAGACCGTACCCTCCTTCCCCTACCACCAACCTCTCGGAAGGACTCACGAACCCACATGTTTAACGTGATCGTACTCTGCGTGAACGTGGCGTAAGTTTTGGCAGTGGCGGGAATCGAACCCGGGCCTACTGAGTGCAATTCCCGCGCGCTAACCACTGGGCTGCAGCGCCCTCCGCGACAATCTCCATAACTTTCTACATATTCACCCAATTTAGACGGGAACCCAGTGGGGGAGGCATCCACAGGGGCCGTATCCTCCTTCCCCTACCACCAACCTCTCGGAAGGACTTACGGACCCACATATTTAACGTGATCGTATTCCACGTAAACACGGCGGCAGTTTTGGCAGTGGCGGGAATCGAACCCGGGCCTACCGCTAACTTCCCGCGCGCTAATTTGCAATTTAAAATGACCATATGCTTAATTCCATCATCCTCATTCCATTGTTTCATTGTTCCATCATTTAAAATATCCATAAAATTAAAATATCCAAAAGTTAAAATATACATTTAAAAAATCCAGATCGTCCCATCATTTAAAATATAAATATAATAATTTATATAGAGCAAAGGCGCTCTATTCAGAACCGTGACGTCACCTCCACCTTGACGTCCCCACCCACCACCTTCCCTGCTTCAGCGGGGGAGAAACGAACGAAACGCCGAGAAATTTAAAATCATGACGTCTTTAAAATTGCGATCCTGAAGGCAATTTTCATTATTTCTGGACCAGATTAGACTTGTAAGAATGCCAGATATTTCAGCTTTATAAAAATGTAAATTATTAGTCGAAATTATGAGTACTTTTTACTATGCGAGAATTTAAAAACCAAAAATCGTTTTTTTGAGCCAAAAGTGACTTTTGTTTTAAAATCTTTAAAAAATATTAGAAATCGAAATGGAGATTTGAAATTGATATATTTTTACTCGTAATTGTCTGCTCTTTCGGATGGTGTGAGTTGTTTTTTTCTACGACTTCTGGATCGTGGAGAAAAAAGGGCAAAAAGGGCAAAAAAAGGTCGAAATCGCATAAAACATTAAATAAATAAAAAAATAATTAGAATTTTGAAAATCGGTTTTCACGTGTCCCCTTCCCTCCCCCCCCGGGTCTCCGATTGCCAAATTTCGTAGCTCTCCGACGCGCGGTCGCGAAACGTATAGTGTATAAGACAGACAGACACACACACACACAGACATTGCCTTTTATTATATAGATAGACTAGCCGCCTTTGGCGACCAGCCTGTTCGCTACCCTTGAAAATTCTGACCGTGGCAAACTCGTTGGCGCGACCTACCAGAAAGGTGTAAGGAAACTGCTTGGAAGGCCAGGAAGTGCCACACAATTTAGACCGGAACCCAATGGGGGAGGCATCCAAAGAGACCGTACCCTCCTTCCCCTACCACAAACCTCTCGGAAGGACTTGCAGTCCCACACGTTTAACGTGATCGTACTCCGCGTGAACACGGCTGCAGTTTTGGCAATGGCGGGAATCGAACCCGGGCCTACCGAGTGAAATTCCCGCGCGCTAACCACTGGGCTACCGTGCCATCCGCGACAATCTCCATAACTTTATTTTTATTCGGCAATTTTGGGAATCGAACCCGGGCCTACCAAGTGCAAATCCCGCGCACTAACCACTGGGGTACTTCACCCTCCGCGATATTCTTCATAACTTATTTTTTATTCACCCAATTTAGACCGGAACCAAGTGGGAGAAGCATCCACAGGGACCGTACCCTTCTTCCCCTACCACCAACCTCTCGGAAGGACTTACAGACCCACATGTTTAACGTGATCGTACTCCGCGTAAACACGGCGGCAATTTTGGGAATCGAACCCGGGCCTACCGAGTGCAATTTCCGCGCGCTAACCATTGGGCTACTTTGCCCTACGCGACAATCTCCATAACTTTCTTTTTATTCATCTAATTTAGACCGTACCCTCCTTCCCCTACCACCAACTTCTCGGAAGGACTCACGGACCCACATGTTTAACGTGCTCGTACTCCGCGTAAACACGGCGGCAATTTTGGGAATCGAACCCGGGCCTGGTAACTGGTTGGACGGCCAGGATGTGCCACCCAATTTAGACCGGAACCCAGTGGGGGAGGCATCCACAGGGAACGTACCCTCCTTCCCCTACCACCAACCTCTCGGAAAAACATACGGACCCATATGTTTAACGTGATCGTACTCCATGTCAGTGGCGGAAATCGAACCCGGGCCTACCGCGTGCAATTCCCGCGCGCTAACCACTGGGCTACTTCGCCCTCCGCGACAATCTCCATAACTTTCTTTTTATTCACCCAATTTAGACCGTACCCTCCTTCCCCTACCACCAACCTCTCGGAAGGACTCACGAACCCACATGTTTAACGTGATCGTACTCTGCGTGAACGTGGCGTAAGTTTTGGCAGTGGAGGGAATCGAACCCGGGCCTACTGAGTGCAATTCCCGCGCGCTAACCACTGGGCTGCCGCGCCCTCCGCGACAATCTCCATAACTTTCTACATATTCACCCAATTTAGACGGGAACCCAGTGGGGGAGGCATCCACAGGGGCCGTATCCTCCTTCCCCTACCACCAACCTCTCGGAAGGACTTACGGACCCACACATTTAACGTGATCGTATTCCACGTAAACACGGCGGCAGTTTTGGCAGTGGCGGGAATCGAACCCGGGCCTACCGCTAACTTCCCGCGCGCTAATTTGCAATTTAAAATGACCATATGCTTAATTCCATCATCCTCATTCCATTGTTTCATTGTTCTATCATTTAAAATATCCATAAAATTAAAATATCCAAAAGTTAAAATATACATTTAAAAAATCCAGATCGTCCCATCATTTAAAATATAAATATAATAATTTATATAGAGCAAAGGCGCTCTATTCAGAACCGTGACGTCACCTCCACCTTGACGTCCCCACCCACCACCTTCCCTGCTTCAGCGGGGGAGAAACGAACGGAACGCCGAGAAATTTAAAATCATGGCGTCTTTAAAATTGCCATCCTGAAGGCAATTTTCATTATTTCTGGACCACATTAGACTTGTAAGAATGCCAGATATTTCAGCTTTCTAAAAATGTAAATTATTAGTCGAAATTATGAGTACTTTTCACGATGCGAGAATTTAAAAACAAAAAATTGATTTTTTGAGCCAAAAGTGAGTTTTGTTTTAAAATCTTTAAAAAATATTAGAAATCGAAATTCAGATTTGAAATTGATATATTTTTACTCGAAATTCTCTGCTCTTTCCGATGGTGTAATTTATTTTTTTCTACGATGTCTGGATCGTGGAGAAAAAAGGGCAAAAAACGGTCGAAATCGCATAAAACATTAAATAAATAAAAAAATAATTAAAATTTTAAAAATCGGTTTTCATGTGTCCCCTTCCCTCCCCCCCAGGTCTCCGATTGCCAAATTTCGTAGCTCTCCGACGCGCGGTCGCGAAACGTATAGTGTATAAGACAGACAGACACACACACACACAGACATTGCCTTTTATTATATAGACTAGCCGCCTTTGGCGACCAGCCTGTTCGCTACCCTTGAAAATTCTGACCGTGGCAAACTCGTTGGCGCGACCTACCAGAAAGGTGTAAGGTAACTGCTTGGAAGGCCAGGAAGTGCCACACAATTTAGACCGGAACCCAATGGGGGAGGCATCCAAAGAGACCGTACCCTCCTTCCCCTACCACAAACCTCTCGGAAGGACTTGCAGTCCCACACGTTTAACGTGATCGTACTCCGCGTGAACACGGCTGCAGTTTTGGCAATGGCGGGAATCGAACCCGGGCCTACCGAGTGAAATTCCCGCGCGCTAACCACTGGGCTACCGTGCCATCCGCGACAATCTCCATAACTTTATTTTTATTCGGCAATTTTGGGAATCGAACCCGGGCCTACCAAGTGCAAATCCCGCGCACTAACCACTGGGGTACTTCACCCTCCGCGATATTCTTCATAACTTATTTTTTATTCACCCAATTTAGACCGGAACCAAGTGGGAGAAGCATCCACAGGGACCGTACCCTTCTTCCCCTACCACCAACCTCTCGGAAGGACTTACAGACCCACATGTTTAACGTGATCGTACTCCGCGTAAACACGGCGGCAATTTTGGGAATCGAACCCGGGCCTACCGAGTGCAATTTCCGCGCGCTAACCATTGGGCTACTTTGCCCTACGCGACAATCTCCATAACTTTCTTTTTATTCATCCAATTTAGACCGTACCCTCCTTCCCCTACCACCAACTTCTCGGAAGGACTCACGGACCCACATGTTTAACGTGCTCGTACTCCGCGTAAACACGGCGGCAATTTTGGGAATCCAACCCGGGCCTGGTAACTGGTTGGACGGCCAGGATGTGCCACCCAATTTAGACCGGAACCCAGTGGGGGAGGCATCCACAGGGAACGTACCCTCCTTCCCCTACCACCAACCTCTCGGAAAAACATACGGACCCATATGTTTAACGTGATCGTACTCCATGTCAGTGGCGGAAATCGAACCCGGGCCTACCGCGTGCAATTCCCGCGCGCTAACCACTGGGCTACTTCGCCCTCCGCGACAATCTCCATAACTTTCTTTTTATTCACCCAATTTAGACCGTACCCTCCTTCCCCTACCACCAACCTCTCGGAAGGACTCACGAACCCACATGTTTAACGTGATCGTACTCTGCGTGAACGTGGCGTAAGTTTTGGCAGTGGCGGGAATCGAACCCGGGCCTACTGAGTGCAATTCCCGCGCGCTAACCACTGGGCTGCCGCGCCCTCCGCGACAATCTCCATAACTTTCTACATATTCACCCAATTTAGACGGGAACCCAGTGGGGGAGGCATCCACAGGGGCCGTATCCTCCTTCCCCTACCACCAACCTCTCGGAAGGACTTACGGACCCACATATTTAACGTGATCGTATTCCACGTAAACACGGCGGCAGTTTTGGCAGTGGCGGGAATCGAACCCGGGCCTACCGCTAACTTCCCGCGCGCTAATTTGCAATTTAAAATGACCATATGCTTAATTCCATCATCCTCATTCCATTGTTTCATTGTTCTATCATTTAAAATATCCATAAAATTAAAATATCCATTTAAAATATCCAAAAGTTAAAATATACATTTAAAAAATCCAGATCGTCCCATCATTTAAAATATAAATATAATAATTTATATAGAGCAAAGGCGCTCTATTCAGAACCGTGACGTCACCTCCACCTTGACGTCCCCACCCACCACCTTCCCTGCTTCAGCGGGGGAGAAACGAACGGACCGCCGAGAAATTTAAAATCATGGCGTCTTTAAAATTGCCATCCTGAAGGCAATTTTCATTATTTCTGGACCACATTAGACTTGTAAGAATGCCAGATATTTCAGCTTTCTAAAAATGTAAATTATTAGTCGAAATTATGAGTACTTTTCACGATGCGAGAATTTAAAATAAAAAAATTGATTTTTTGAGCCAAAAGTGAGTTTTGTTTTAAAATCTTTAAAAAATATTAGAAATCGAAATTCAGATTTGAAATTGATATATTTTTACTCGAAATTCTCTGCTCTTTCCGATGGTGTAATTTATTTTTTTCTACGATGTCTGGATCGTGGAGAAAAAAGGGCAAAAAGGGCAAAAAACGGTCGAAATCGCATAAAACATTAAATAAATAAAAAAATAATTAAAATTTTAAAAATCGGTTTTCATGTGTCCCCTTCCCTCCCCCCCAGGTCTCCGATTGCCAAATTTCGTAGCTCTCCGACGCGCGGTCGCGAAACGTATAGTGTATAAGACAGACAGACACACACACACACAGACATTGCCTTTTATTATATAGACTAGCCGCCTTTGGCGACCAGCCTGTTCGCTACCCTTGAAAATTCTGACCGTGGCAAACTCGTTGGCGCGACCTACCAGAAAGGTGTAAGGTAACTGCTTGGAAGGCCAGGAAGTGCCACACAATTTAGACCGGAACCCAATGGGGGAGGCATCCAAAGAGACCGTACCCTCCTTCCCCTACCACAAACCTCTCGGAAGGACTTGCAGTCCCACACGTTTAACGTGATCGTACTCCGCGTGAACACGGCTGCAGTTTTGGCAATGGCGGGAATCGAACCCGGGCCTACCGAGTGAAATTCCCGCGCGCTAACCACTGGGCTACCGTGCCATCCGCGACAATCTCCATAACTTTATTTTTATTCGGCAATTTTGGGAATCGAACCCGGGCCTACCAAGTGCAAATCCCGCGCACTAACCACTGGGGTACTTCACCCTCCGCGATATTCTTCATAACTTATTTTTTATTCACCCAATTTAGACCGGAACCAAGTGGGAGAAGCATCCACAGGGACCGTACCCTTCTTCCCCTACCACCAACCTCTCGGAAGGACTTACAGACCCACATGTTTAACGTGATCGTACTCCGCGTAAACACGGCGGCAATTTTGGGAATCGAACCCGGGCCTACCGAGTGCAATTTCCGCGCGCTAACCATTGGGCTACTTTGCCCTACGCGACAATCTCCATAACTTTCTTTTTATTCATCCAATTTAGACCGTACCCTCCTTCCCCTACCACCAACTTCTCGGAAGGACTCACGGACCCACATGTTTAACGTGCTCGTACTCCGCGTAAACACGGCGGCAATTTTGGGAATCCAACCCGGGCCTGGTAACTGGTTGGACGGCCAGGATGTGCCACCCAATTTAGACCGGAACCCAGTGGGGGAGGCATCCACAGGGAACGTACCCTCCTTCCCCTACCACCAACCTCTCGGAAAAACATACGGACCCATATGTTTAACGTGATCGTACTCCATGTCAGTGGCGGAAATCGAACCCGGGCCTACCGCGTGCAATTCCCGCGCGCTAACCACTGGGCTACTTCGCCCTCCGCGACAATCTCCATAACTTTCTTTTTATTCACCCAATTTAGACCGTACCCTCCTTCCCCTACCACCAACCTCTCGGAAGGACTCACGAACCCACATGTTTAACGTGATCGTACTCTGCGTGAACGTGGCGTAAGTTTTGGCAGTGGCGGGAATCGAACCCGGGCCTACTGAGTGCAATTCCCGCGCGCTAACCACTGGGCTGCCGCGCCCTCCGCGACAATCTCCATAACTTTCTACATATTCACCCAATTTAGACGGGAACCCAGTGGGGGAGGCATCCACAGGGGCCGTATCCTCCTTCCCCTACCACCAACCTCTCGGAAGGACTTACGGACCCACATATTTAACGTGATCGTATTCCACGTAAACACGGCGGCAGTTTTGGCAGTGGCGGGAATCGAACCCGGGCCTACCGCTAACTTCCCGCGCGCTAATTTGCAATTTAAAATGACCATATGCTTAATTCCATCATCCTCATTCCATTTTTTCATTGTTCTATCATTTAAAATATCCATAAAATTAAAATATCCATTTAAAATATCCAAAAGTTAAAATATACATTTAAAAAATCCAGATCGTCCCATCATTTAAAATATAAATATAATAATTTATATAGAGCAAAGGCGCTCTATTCAGAACCGTGACGTCACCTCCACCTTGACGTCCCCACCCACCACCTTCCCTGCTTCAGCGGGGGAGAAACGAACGGAACGCCGAGAAATTTAAAATCATGGCGTCTTTAAAATTGCCATCCTGAAGGCAATTTTCATTATTTCTGGACCACATTAGACTTGTAAGAATGCCAGATATTTCAGCTTTCTAAAAATGTAAATTATTAGTCGAAATTATGAGTACTTTTCACGATGCGAGAATTTAAAAACAAAAAATTGATTTTTTGAGCCAAAAGTGAGTTTTGTTTTAAAATCTTTAAAAAATATTAGAAATCGAAATTCAGATTTGAAATTGATATATTTTTACTCGAAATTCTCTGCTCTTTCCGATGGTGTAATTTATTTTTTTCTACGATGTCTGGATCGTGGAGAAAAAAGGGCAAAAAGGGCAAAAAACGGTCGAAATCGCATAAAACATTAAATAAATAAAAAAATAATTAAAATTTTAAAAATCGGTTTTCATGTGTCCCCTTCCCTCCCCCCCAGGTCTCCGATTGCCAAATTTCGTAGCTCTCCGACGCGCGGTCGCGAAACGTATAGTGTATAAGACAGACAGACACACACACACACAGACATTGCCTTTTATTATATAGACTAGCCGCCTTTGGCGACCAGCCTGTTCGCTACCCTTGAAAATTCTGACCGTGGCAAACTCGTTGGCGCGACCTACCAGAAAGGTGTAAGGTAACTGCTTGGAAGGCCAGGAAGTGCCACACAATTTAGACCGGAACCCAATGGGGGAGGCATCCAAAGAGACCGTACCCTCCTTCCCCTACCACAAACCTCTCGGAAGGACTTGCAGTCCCACACGTTTAACGTGATCGTACTCCGCGTGAACACGGCTGCAGTTTTGGCAATGGCGGGAATCGAACCCGGGCCTACCGAGTGAAATTCCCGCGCGCTAACCACTGGGCTACCGTGCCATCCGCGACAATCTCCATAACTTTATTTTTATTCGGCAATTTTGGGAATCGAACCCGGGCCTACCAAGTGCAAATCCCGTGCACTAACCACTGGGGTACTTCACCCTCCGCGATATTCTTCATAACTTATTTTTTATTCACCCAATTTAGACCGGAACCAAGTGGGAGAAGCATCCACAGGGACCGTACCCTTCTTCCCCTACCACCAACCTCTCGGAAGGACTTACAGACCCACATGTTTAACGTGATCGTACTCCGCGTAAACACGGCGGCAATTTTGGGAATCGAACCCGGGCCTACCGAGTGCAATTTCCGCGCGCTAACCATTGGGCTACTTTGCCCTACGCGACAATCTCCATAACTTTCTTTTTATTCATCCAATTTAGACCGTACCCTCCTTCCCCTACCACCAACTTCTCGGAAGGACTCACGGACCCACATGTTTAACGTGCTCGTACTCCGCGTAAACACGGCGGCAATTTTGGGAATCGAACCCGGGCCTGGTAACTGGTTGGACGGCCAGGATGTGCCACGCAATTTAGACCGGAACCCAGTGGGGGAGGCATCCACAGGGAACGTACCCTCCTTCCCCTACCACCAACCTCTCGGAAAAACATACGGACCCATATGTTTAACGTGATCGTACTCCATGTCAGTGGCGGAAATCGAACCCGGGCCTACCGCGTGCAATTCCCGCGCGCTAACCACTGGGCTACTTCGCCCTCCGCGACAATCTCCATAACTTTCTTTTTATTCACCCAATTTAGACCGTACCCTCCTTCCCCTACCACCAACCTCTCGGAAGGACTCACGAACCCACATGTTTAACGTGATCGTACTCTGCGTGAACGTGGCGTAAGTTTTGGCAGTGGCGGGAATCGAACCCGGGCCTACTGAGTGCAATTCCCGCGCGCTAACCACTGGGCTGCCGCGCCCTCCGCGACAATCTCCATAACTTTCTACATATTCACCCAATTTAGACGGGAACCCAGTGGGGGAGGCATCCACAGGGGCCGTATCCTCCTTCCCCTACCACCAACCTCTCGGAAGGACTTACGGACCCACATATTTAACGTGATCGTATTCCACGTAAACACGGCGGCAGTTTTGGCAGTGGCGGGAATCGAACCCGGGCCTACCGCTAACTTCCCGCGCGCTAATTTGCAATTTAAAATGACCATATGCTTAATTCCATCATCCTCATTCCATTGTTTCATTGTTCTATCATTTAAAATATCCATAAAATTAAAATATCCAAAAGTTAAAATATACATTTAAAAAATCCAGATCGTCCCATCATTTAAAATATAAATATAATAATTTATATAGAGCAAAGGCGCTCTATTCAGAACCGTGACGTCACCTCCACCTTGACGTCCCCACCCACCACCTTCCCTGCTTCAGCGGGGGAGAAACGAACGGAACGCCGAGAAATTTAAAATCATGGCGTCTTTAAAATTGCCATCCTGAAGGCAATTTTCATTATTTCTGGACCACATTAGACTTGTAAGAATGCCAGATATTTCAGCTTTCTAAAAATGTAAATTATTAGTCGAAATTATGAGTACTTTTCACGATGCGAGAATTTAAAAACAAAAAATTGATTTTTTGAGCCAAAAGTGAGTTTTGTTTTAAAATCTTTAAAAAATATTACAAATCGAAATTCAGATTTGAAATTGATATATTTTTACTCGAAATTCTCTGCTCTTTCCGATGGTGTAATTTATTTTTTTCTACGATGTCTGGATCGTGGAGAAAAAAGGGCAAAAAACGGTCGAAATCGCATAAAACATTAAATAAATAAAAAAATAATTAAAATTTTAAAAATCGGTTTTCACGTGTCCCCTTCCCTCCCCCCCAGGTCTCCGATTGCCAAATTTCGTAGCTCTCCGACGCGCGGTCGCGAAACGTATAGTGTATAAGACAGACAGACACACACACACACAGACATTGCCTTTTATTATATAGACTAGCCGCCTTTGGCGACCAGCCTGTTCGCTACCCTTGAAAATTCTGACCGTGGCAAACTCGTTGGCGCGACCTACCAGAAAGGTGTAAGGAAACTGCTTGGAAGGCCAGGAAGTGCCACACAATTTAGACCGGAACCCAATGGGGGAGGCATCCAAAGAGACCGTACCCTCCTTCATCCCCTACCACAAACCTCTCGGAAGGACTTGCAGTCCCACACGTTTAACGTGATCGTACTCCGCGTGAACACGGCTGCAGTTTTGGCAATGGCGGGAATCGAACCCGGGCCTACCGAGTGAAATTCCCGCGCGCTAACCACTGGGCTACCGTGCCATCCGCGACAATCTCCATAACTTTATTTTTATTCGGCAATTTTGGGAATCGAACCCGGGCCTACCAAGTGCAAATCCCGCGCACTAACCACTGGGGTACTTCACCCTCCGCGATATTCTTCATAACTTATTTTTTATTCACCCAATTTAGACCGGAACCAAGTGGGAGAAGCATCCTCAGGGACCGTACCCTTCTTCCCCTACCACCAACCTCTCGGAAGGACTTACAGACCCACATGTTTAACGTGATCGTACTCCGCGTAAACACGGCGGCAATTTTGGGAATCGAACCCGGGCCTACCGAGTGCAATTTCCGCGCGCTAACCATTGGGCTACTTTGCCCTACGCGACAATCTCCATAACTTTCTTTTTATTCATCCAATTTAGACCGTACCCTCCTTCCCCTACCACCAACTTCTCGGAAGGACTCACGGACCCACATGTTTAACGTGCTCGTACTCCGCGTAAACACGGCGGCAATTTTGGGAATCGAACCCGGGCCTGGTAACTGGTTGGACGGCCAGGATGTGCCACCCAATTTAGACCGGAACCCAGTGGGGGAGGCATCCACAGGGAACGTACCCTCCTTCCCCTACCACCAACCTCTCGGAAAAACATACGGACCCATATGTTTAACGTGATCGTACTCCATGTCAGTGGCGGAAATCGAACCCGGGCCTACCGCGTGCAATTCCCGCGCGCTAACCACTGGGCTACTTCGCCCTCCGCGACAATCTCCATAACTTTCTTTTTATTCACCCAATTTAGACCGTACCCTCCTTCCCCTACCACCAACCTCTCGGAAGGACTCACGAACCCACATGTTTAACGTGATCGTACTCTGCGTGAACGTGGCGTAAGTTTTGGCAGTGGCGGGAATCGAACCCGGGCCTACTGAGTGCAATTCCCGCGCGCTAACCACTGGGCTGCCGCGCCCTCCGCGACAATCTCCATAACTTTCTACATATTCACCCAATTTAGACGGGAACCCAGTGGGGGAGGCATCCACAGGGGCCGTATCCTCCTTCCCCTACCACCAACCTCTCGGAAGGACTTACGGACCCACATATTTAACGTGATCGTATTCCACGTAAACACGGCGGCAGTTTTGGCAGTGGCGGGAATCGAACCCGGGCCTACCGCTAACTTCCCGCGCGCTAATTTGCAATTTAAAATGACCATATGCTTAATTCCATCATCCTCATTCCATTGTTTCATTGTTCTATCATTTAAAATATCCATAAAATTAAAATATCCATTTAAAATATCCAAAAGTTAAAATATACATTTAAAAAATCCAGATCGTCCCATCATTTAAAATATAAATATAATAATTTATATAGAGCAAAGGCGCTCTATTCAGAACCGTGACGTCACCTCCACCTTGACGTCCCCACCCACCACCTTCCCTGCTTCAGCGGGGGAGAAACGAACGGACCGCCGAGAAATTTAAAATCATGGCGTCTTTAAAATTGCCATCCTGAAGGCAATTTTCATTATTTCTGGACCACATTAGACTTGTAAGAATGCCAGATATTTCAGCTTTCTAAAAATGTAAATTATTAGTCGAAATTATGAGTACTTTTCACGATGCGAGAATTTAAAAACAAAAAATTGATTTTTTGAGCCAAAAGTGAGTTTTGTTTTAAAATCTTTAAAAAATATTAGAAATCGAAATTCAGATTTGAAATTGATATATTTTTACTCGAAATTCTCTGCTCTTTCCGATGGTGTAATTTATTTTTTTCTACGATGTCTGGATCGTGGAGAAAAAAGGGCAAAAAGGGCAAAAAACGGTCGAAATCGCATAAAACATTAAATAAATAAAAAAATAATTAAAATTTTAAAAATCGGTTTTCATGTGTCCCCTTCCCTCCCCCCCAGGTCTCCGATTGCCAAATTTCGTAGCTCTCCGACGCGCGGTCGCGAAACGTATAGTGTATAAGACAGACAGACACACACACACACAGACATTGCCTTTTATTATATAGACTAGCCGCCTTTGGCGACCAGCCTGTTCGCTACCCTTGAAAATTCTGACCGTGGCAAACTCGTTGGCGCGACCTACCAGAAAGGTGTAAGGTAACTGCTTGGAAGGCCAGGAAGTGCCACACAATTTAGACCGGAACCCAATGGGGGAGGCATCCAAAGAGACCGTACCCTCCTTCCCCTACCACAAACCTCTCGGAAGGACTTGCAGTCCCACACGTTTAACGTGATCGTACTCCGCGTGAACACGGCTGCAGTTTTGGCAATGGCGGGAATCGAACCCGGGCCTACCGAGTGAAATTCCCGCGCGCTAACCACTGGGCTACCGTGCCATCCGCGACAATCTCCATAACTTTATTTTTATTCGGCAATTTTGGGAATCGAACCCGGGCCTACCAAGTGCAAATCCCGCGCACTAACCACTGGGGTACTTCACCCTCCGCGATATTCTTCATAACTTATTTTTTATTCACCCAATTTAGACCGGAACCAAGTGGGAGAAGCATCCACAGGGACCGTACCCTTCTTCCCCTACCACCAACCTCTCGGAAGGACTTACAGACCCACATGTTTAACGTGATCGTACTCCGCGTAAACACGGCGGCAATTTTGGGAATCGAACCCGGGCCTACCGAGTGCAATTTCCGCGCGCTAACCATTGGGCTACTTTGCCCTACGCGACAATCTCCATAACTTTCTTTTTATTCATCCAATTTAGACCGTACCCTCCTTCCCCTACCACCAACTTCTCGGAAGGACTCACGGACCCACATGTTTAACGTGCTCGTACTCCGCGTAAACACGGCGGCAATTTTGGGAATCCAACCCGGGCCTGGTAACTGGTTGGACGGCCAGGATGTGCCACCCAATTTAGACCGGAACCCAGTGGGGGAGGCATCCACAGGGAACGTACCCTCCTTCCCCTACCACCAACCTCTCGGAAAAACATACGGACCCATATGTTTAACGTGATCGTACTCCATGTCAGTGGCGGAAATCGAACCCGGGCCTACCGCGTGCAATTCCCGCGCGCTAACCACTGGGCTACTTCGCCCTCCGCGACAATCTCCATAACTTTCTTTTTATTCACCCAATTTAGACCGTACCCTCCTTCCCCTACCACCAACCTCTCGGAAGGACTCACGAACCCACATGTTTAACGTGATCGTACTCTGCGTGAACGTGGCGTAAGTTTTGGCAGTGGCGGGAATCGAACCCGGGCCTACTGAGTGCAATTCCCGCGCGCTAACCACTGGGCTGCCGCGCCCTCCGCGACAATCTCCATAACTTTCTACATATTCACCCAATTTAGACGGGAACCCAGTGGGGGAGGCATCCACAGGGGCCGTATCCTCCTTCCCCTACCACCAACCTCTCGGAAGGACTTACGGACCCACATATTTAACGTGATCGTATTCCACGTAAACACGGCGGCAGTTTTGGCAGTGGCGGGAATCGAACCCGGGCCTACCGCTAACTTCCCGCGCGCTAATTTGCAATTTAAAATGACCATATGCTTAATTCCATCATCCTCATTCCATTTTTTCATTGTTCTATCATTTAAAATATCCATAAAATTAAAATATCCATTTAAAATATCCAAAAGTTAAAATATACATTTAAAAAATCCAGATCGTCCCATCATTTAAAATATAAATATAATAATTTATATAGAGCAAAGGCGCTCTATTCAGAACCGTGACGTCACCTCCACCTTGACGTCCCCACCCACCACCTTCCCTGCTTCAGCGGGGGAGAAACGAACGGAACGCCGAGAAATTTAAAATCATGGCGTCTTTAAAATTGCCATCCTGAAGGCAATTTTCATTATTTCTGGACCACATTAGACTTGTAAGAATGCCAGATATTTCAGCTTTCTAAAAATGTAAATTATTAGTCGAAATTATGAGTACTTTTCACGATGCGAGAATTTAAAAACAAAAAATTGATTTTTTGAGCCAAAAGTGAGTTTTGTTTTAAAATCTTTAAAAAATATTAGAAATCGAAATTCAGATTTGAAATTGATATATTTTTACTCGAAATTCTCTGCTCTTTCCGATGGTGTAATTTATTTTTTTCTACGATGTCTGGATCGTGGAGAAAAAAGGGCAAAAAGGGCAAAAAACGGTCGAAATCGCATAAAACATTAAATAAATAAAAAAATAATTAAAATTTTAAAAATCGGTTTTCATGTGTCCCCTTCCCTCCCCCCCAGGTCTCCGATTGCCAAATTTCGTAGCTCTCCGACGCGCGGTCGCGAAACGTATAGTGTATAAGACAGACAGACACACACACACACAGACATTGCCTTTTATTATATAGACTAGCCGCCTTTGGCGACCAGCCTGTTCGCTACCCTTGAAAATTCTGACCGTGGCAAACTCGTTGGCGCGACCTACCAGAAAGGTGTAAGGTAACTGCTTGGAAGGCCAGGAAGTGCCACACAATTTAGACCGGAACCCAATGGGGGAGGCATCCAAAGAGACCGTACCCTCCTTCCCCTACCACAAACCTCTCGGAAGGACTTGCAGTCCCACACGTTTAACGTGATCGTACTCCGCGTGAACACGGCTGCAGTTTTGGCAATGGCGGGAATCGAACCCGGGCCTACCGAGTGAAATTCCCGCGCGCTAACCACTGGGCTACCGTGCCATCCGCGACAATCTCCATAACTTTATTTTTATTCGGCAATTTTGGGAATCGAACCCGGGCCTACCAAGTGCAAATCCCGCGCACTAACCACTGGGGTACTTCACCCTCCGCGATATTCTTCATAACTTATTTTTTATTCACCCAATTTAGACCGGAACCAAGTGGGAGAAGCATCCACAGGGACCGTACCCTTCTTCCCCTACCACCAACCTCTCGGAAGGACTTACAGACCCACATGTTTAACGTGATCGTACTCCGCGTAAACACGGCGGCAATTTTGGGAATCGAACCCGGGCCTACCGAGTGCAATTTCCGCGCGCTAACCATTGGGCTACTTTGCCCTACGCGACAATCTCCATAACTTTCTTTTTATTCATCCAATTTAGACCGTACCCTCCTTCCCCTACCACCAACTTCTCGGAAGGACTCACGGACCCACATGTTTAACGTGCTCGTACTCCGCGTAAACACGGCGGCAATTTTGGGAATCCAACCCGGGCCTGGTAACTGGTTGGACGGCCAGGATGTGCCACCCAATTTAGACCGGAACCCAGTGGGGGAGGCATCCACAGGGAACGTACCCTCCTTCCCCTACCACCAACCTCTCGGAAAAACATACGGACCCATATGTTTAACGTGATCGTACTCCATGTCAGTGGCGGAAATCGAACCCGGGCCTACCGCGTGCAATTCCCGCGCGCTAACCACTGGGCTACTTCGCCCTCCGCGACAATCTCCATAACTTTCTTTTTATTCACCCAATTTAGACCGTACCCTCCTTCCCCTACCACCAACCTCTCGGAAGGACTCACGAACCCACATGTTTAACGTGATCGTACTCTGCGTGAACGTGGCGTAAGTTTTGGCAGTGGCGGGAATCGAACCCGGGCCTACTGAGTGCAATTCCCGCGCGCTAACCACTGGGCTGCCGCGCCCTCCGCGACAATCTCCATAACTTTCTACATATTCACCCAATTTAGACGGGAACCCAGTGGGGGAGGTATCCAAAGGGGCCGTATCCTCCTTCCCCTACCACCAACCTCTCGGAAGGACTTACGGACCCACATATTTAACGTGATCGTATTCCACGTAAACACGGCGGCAGTTTTGGCAGTGGCGGGAATCGAACCCGGGCCTACCGCTAACTTCCCGCGCGCTAATTTGCAATTTAAAATGACCATATGCTTAATTCCATCATCCTCATTCCATTGTTTCATTGTTCTATCATTTAAAATATCCATAAAATTAAAATATCCATTTAAAATATCCAAAAGTTAAAATATACATTTAAAAAATCCAGATCGTCCCATCATTTAAAATATAAATATAATAATTTATATAGAGCAAAGGCGCTCTATTCAGAACCGTGACGTCACCTCCACCTTGACGTCCCCACCCACCACCTTCCCTGCTTCAGCGGGGGAGAAACGAACGGAACGCCGAGAAATTTAAAATCATGGCGTCTTTAAAATTGCCATCCTGAAGGCAATTTTCATTATTTCTGGACCACATTAGACTTGTAAGAATGCCAGATATTTCAGCTTTCTAAAAATGTAAATTATTAGTCGAAATTATGAGTACTTTTCACGATGCGAGAATTTAAAAACAAAAAATTGATTTTTTGAGCCAAAAGTGAGTTTTGTTTTAAAATCTTTAAAAAATATTAGAAATCGAAATTCAGATTTGAAATTGATATATTTTTACTCGAAATTCTCTGCTCTTTCCGATGGTGTAATTTATTTTTTTCTACGATGTCTGGATCGTGGAGAAAAAAGGGCAAAAAGGGCAAAAAACGGTCGAAATCGCATAAAACATTAAATAAATAAAAAAATAATTAAAATTTTAAAAATCGGTTTTCATGTGTCCCCTTCCCTCCCCCCCAGGTCTCCGATTGCCAAATTTCGTAGCTCTCCGACGCGCGGTCGCGAAACGTATAGTGTATAAGACAGACAGACAGACACACACACAGACATTGCCTTTTATTATATAGACTAGCCGCCTTTGGCGACCAGCCTGTTCGCTACCCTTGAAAATTCTGACCGTGGCAAACTCGTTGGCGCGACCTACCAGAAAGGTGTAAGGTAACTGCTTGGAAGGCCAGGAAGTGCCACACAATTTAGACCGGAACCCAATGGGGGAGGCATCCAAAGAGACCGTACCCTCCTTCCCCTACCACAAACCTCTCGGAAGGACTTGCAGTCCCACACGTTTAACGTGATCGTACTCCGCGTGAACACGGCTGCAGTTTTGGCAATGGCGGGAATCGAACCCGGGCCTACCGAGTGAAATTCCCGCGCGCTAACCACTGGGCTACCGTGCCATCCGCGACAATCTCCATAACTTTATTTTTATTCGGCAATTTTGGGAATCGAACCCGGGCCTACCAAGTGCAAATCCCGTGCACTAACCACTGGGGTACTTCACCCTCCGCGATATTCTTCATAACTTATTTTTTATTCACCCAATTTAGACCGGAACCAAGTGGGAGAAGCATCCACAGGGACCGTACCCTTCTTCCCCTACCACCAACCTCTCGGAAGGACTTACAGACCCACATGTTTAACGTGATCGTACTCCGCGTAAACACGGCGGCAATTTTGGGAATCGAACCCGGGCCTACCGAGTGCAATTTCCGCGCGCTAACCATTGGGCTACTTTGCCCTACGCGACAATCTCCATAACTTTCTTTTTATTCATCCAATTTAGACCGTACCCTCCTTCCCCTACCACCAACTTCTCGGAAGGACTCACGGACCCACATGTTTAACGTGCTCGTACTCCGCGTAAACACGGCGGCAATTTTGGGAATCGAACCCGGGCCTGGTAACTGGTTGGACGGCCAGGATGTGCCACGCAATTTAGACCGGAACCCAGTGGGGGAGGCATCCACAGGGAACGTACCCTCCTTCTCCTACCACCAACCTCTCGGAAAAACATACGGACCCATATGTTTAACGTGATCGTACTCCATGTCAGTGGCGGAAATCGAACTCGGGCCTACCGCGTGCAATTCCCGCGCGCTAACCACTGGGCTACTTCGCCCTCCGCGACAATCTCCATAACTTTCTTTTTATTCACCCAATTTAGACCGTACCCTCCTTCCCCTACCACCAACCTCTCGGAAGGACTCACGAACCCACATGTTTAACGTGATCGTACTCTGCGTGAACGTGGCGTAAGTTTTGGCAGTGGCGGGAATCGAACCCGGGCCTACTGAGTGCAATTCCCGCGCGCTAACCACTGGGCTGCAGCGCCCTCCGCGACAATCTCCATAACTTTCTACATATTCACCCAATTTAGACGGGAACCCAGTGGGGGAGGCATCCACAGGGGCCGTATCCTCCTTCCCCTACCACCAACCTCTCGGAAGGACTTACGGACCCACATATTTAACGTGATCGTATTCCACGTAAACACGGCGGCAGTTTTGGCAGTGGCGGGAATCGAACCCGGGCCTACCGCTAACTTCCCGCGCGCTAATTTGCAATTTAAAATGACCATATGCTTAATTCCATCATCCTCATTCCATTTTTTCATTGTTCTATCATTTAAAATATCCATAAAATTAAAATATCCATTTAAAATATCCAAAAGTTAAAATATACATTTAAAAAATCCAGATCGTCCCATCATTTAAAATATAAATATAATAATTTATATAGAGCAAAGGCGCTCTATTCAGAACCGTGACGTCACCTCCACCTTGACGTCCCCACCCACCACCTTCCCTGCTTCAGCGGGGGAGAAACGAACGGAACGCCGAGAAATTTAAAATCATGGCGTCTTTAAAATTGCCATCCTGAAGGCAATTTTCATTATTTCTGGACCACATTAGACTTGTAAGAATGCCAGATATTTCAGCTTTCTAAAAATGTAAATTATTAGTCGAAATTATGAGTACTTTTCACGATGCGAGAATTTAAAAACAAAAAATTGATTTTTTGAGCCAAAAGTGAGTTTTGTTTTAAAATCTTTAAAAAATATTAGAAATCGAAATTCAGATTTGAAATTGATATATTTTTACTCGAAATTCTCTGCTCTTTCCGATGGTGTAATTTATTTTTTTCTACGATGTCTGGATCGTGGAGAAAAAAGGGCAAAAAGGGCAAAAAACGGTCGAAATCGCATAAAACATTAAATAAATAAAAAAATAATTAAAATTTTAAAAATCGGTTTTCATGTGTCCCCTTCCCTCCCCCCCAGGTCTCCGATTGCCAAATTTCGTAGCTCTCCGACGCGCGGTCGCGAAACGTATAGTGTATAAGACAGACAGACACACACACACACAGACATTGCCTTTTATTATATAGACTAGCCGCCTTTGGCGACCAGCCTGTTCGCTACCCTTGAAAATTCTGACCGTGGCAAACTCGTTGGCGCGACCTACCAGAAAGGTGTAAGGTAACTGCTTGGAAGGCCAGGAAGTGCCACACAATTTAGACCGGAACCCAATGGGGGAGGCATCCAAAGAGACCGTACCCTCCTTCCCCTACCACAAACCTCTCGGAAGGACTTGCAGTCCCACACGTTTAACGTGATCGTACTCCGCGTGAACACGGCTGCAGTTTTGGCAATGGCGGGAATCGAACCCGGGCCTACCGAGTGAAATTCCCGCGCGCTAACCACTGGGCTACCGTGCCATCCGCGACAATCTCCATAACTTTATTTTTATTCGGCAATTTTGGGAATCGAACCCGGGCCTACCAAGTGCAAATCCCGCGCACTAACCACTGGGGTACTTCACCCTCCGCGATATTCTTCATAACTTATTTTTTATTCACCCAATTTAGACCGGAACCAAGTGGGAGAAGCATCCACAGGGACCGTACCCTTCTTCCCCTACCACCAACCTCTCGGAAGGACTTACAGACCCACATGTTTAACGTGATCGTACTCCGCGTAAACACGGCGGCAATTTTGGGAATCGAACCCGGGCCTACCGAGTGCAATTTCCGCGCGCTAACCATTGGGCTACTTTGCCCTACGCGACAATCTCCATAACTTTCTTTTTATTCATCCAATTTAGACCGTACCCTCCTTCCCCTACCACCAACTTCTCGGAAGGACTCACGGACCCACATGTTTAACGTGCTCGTACTCCGCGTAAACACGGCGGCAATTTTGGGAATCCAACCCGGGCCTGGTAACTGGTTGGACGGCCAGGATGTGCCACCCAATTTAGACCGGAACCCAGTGGGGGAGGCATCCACAGGGAACGTACCCTCCTTCCCCTACCACCAACCTCTCGGAAAAACATACGGACCCATATGTTTAACGTGATCGTACTCCATGTCAGTGGCGGAAATCGAACCCGGGCCTACCGCGTGCAATTCCCGCGCGCTAACCACTGGGCTACTTCGCCCTCCGCGACAATCTCCATAACTTTCTTTTTATTCACCCAATTTAGACCGTACCCTCCTTCCCCTACCACCAACCTCTCGGAAGGACTCACGAACCCACATGTTTAACGTGATCGTACTCTGCGTGAACGTGGCGTAAGTTTTGGCAGTGGCGGGAATCGAACCCGGGCCTACTGAGTGCAATTCCCGCGCGCTAACCACTGGGCTGCCGCGCCCTCCGCGACAATCTCCATAACTTTCTACATATTCACCCAATTTAGACGGGAACCCAGTGGGGGAGGTATCCAAAGGGGCCGTATCCTCCTTCCCCTACCACCAACCTCTCGGAAGGACTTACGGACCCACATATTTAACGTGATCGTATTCCACGTAAACACGGCGGCAGTTTTGGCAGTGGCGGGAATCGAACCCGGGCCTACCGCTAACTTCCCGCGCGCTAATTTGCAATTTAAAATGACCATATGCTTAATTCCATCATCCTCATTCCATTGTTTCATTGTTCTATCATTTAAAATATCCATAAAATTAAAATATCCATTTAAAATATCCAAAAGTTAAAATATACATTTAAAAAATCCAGATCGTCCCATCATTTAAAATATAAATATAATAATTTATATAGAGCAAAGGCGCTCTATTCAGAACCGTGACGTCACCTCCACCTTGACGTCCCCACCCACCACCTTCCCTGCTTCAGCGGGGGAGAAACGAACGGAACGCCGAGAAATTTAAAATCATGGCGTCTTTAAAATTGCCATCCTGAAGGCAATTTTCATTATTTCTGGACCACATTAGACTTGTAAGAATGCCAGATATTTCAGCTTTCTAAAAATGTAAATTATTAGTCGAAATTATGAGTACTTTTCACGATGCGAGAATTTAAAAACAAAAAATTGATTTTTTGAGCCAAAAGTGAGTTTTGTTTTAAAATCTTTAAAAAATATTAGAAATCGAAATTCAGATTTGAAATTGATATATTTTTACTCGAAATTCTCTGCTCTTTCCGATGGTGTAATTTATTTTTTTCTACGATGTCTGGATCGTGGAGAAAAAAGGGCAAAAAGGGCAAAAAACGGTCGAAATCGCATAAAACATTAAATAAATAAAAAAATAATTAAAATTTTAAAAATCGGTTTTCATGTGTCCCCTTCCCTCCCCCCCAGGTCTCCGATTGCCAAATTTCGTAGCTCTCCGACGCGCGGTCGCGAAACGTATAGTGTATAAGACAGACAGACAGACACACACACAGACATTGCCTTTTATTATATAGACTAGCCGCCTTTGGCGACCAGCCTGTTCGCTACCCTTGAAAATTCTGACCGTGGCAAACTCGTTGGCGCGACCTACCAGAAAGGTGTAAGGTAACTGCTTGGAAGGCCAGGAAGTGCCACACAATTTAGACCGGAACCCAATGGGGGAGGCATCCAAAGAGACCGTACCCTCCTTCCCCTACCACAAACCTCTCGGAAGGACTTGCAGTCCCACACGTTTAACGTGATCGTACTCCGCGTGAACACGGCTGCAGTTTTGGCAATGGCGGGAATCGAACCCGGGCCTACCGAGTGAAATTCCCGCGCGCTAACCACTGGGCTACCGTGCCATCCGCGACAATCTCCATAACTTTATTTTTATTCGGCAATTTTGGGAATCGAACCCGGGCCTACCAAGTGCAAATCCCGTGCACTAACCACTGGGGTACTTCACCCTCCGCGATATTCTTCATAACTTATTTTTTATTCACCCAATTTAGACCGGAACCAAGTGGGAGAAGCATCCACAGGGACCGTACCCTTCTTCCCCTACCACCAACCTCTCGGAAGGACTTACAGACCCACATGTTTAACGTGATCGTACTCCGCGTAAACACGGCGGCAATTTTGGGAATCGAACCCGGGCCTACCGAGTGCAATTTCCGCGCGCTAACCATTGGGCTACTTTGCCCTACGCGACAATCTCCATAACTTTCTTTTTATTCATCCAATTTAGACCGTACCCTCCTTCCCCTACCACCAACTTCTCGGAAGGACTCACGGACCCACATGTTTAACGTGCTCGTACTCCGCGTAAACACGGCGGCAATTTTGGGAATCGAACCCGGGCCTGGTAACTGGTTGGACGGCCAGGATGTGCCACGCAATTTAGACCGGAACCCAGTGGGGGAGGCATCCACAGGGAACGTACCCTCCTTCTCCTACCACCAACCTCTCGGAAAAACATACGGACCCATATGTTTAACGTGATCGTACTCCATGTCAGTGGCGGAAATCGAACTCGGGCCTACCGCGTGCAATTCCCGCGCGCTAACCACTGGGCTACTTCGCCCTCCGCGACAATCTCCATAACTTTCTTTTTATTCACCCAATTTAGACCGTACCCTCCTTCCCCTACCACCAACCTCTCGGAAGGACTCACGAACCCACATGTTTAACGTGATCGTACTCTGCGTGAACGTGGCGTAAGTTTTGGCAGTGGCGGGAATCGAACCCGGGCCTACTGAGTGCAATTCCCGCGCGCTAACCACTGGGCTGCAGCGCCCTCCGCGACAATCTCCATAACTTTCTACATATTCACCCAATTTAGACGGGAACCCAGTGGGGGAGGCATCCACAGGGGCCGTATCCTCCTTCCCCTACCACCAACCTCTCGGAAGGACTTACGGACCCACATATTTAACGTGATCGTATTCCACGTAAACACGGCGGCAGTTTTGGCAGTGGCGGGAATCGAACCCGGGCCTACCGCTAACTTCCCGCGCGCTAATTTGCAATTTAAAATGACCATATGCTTAATTCCATCATCCTCATTCCATTGTTTCATTGTTCCATCATTTAAAATATCCATAAAATTAAAATATCCAAAAGTTAAAATATACATTTAAAAAATCCAGATCGTCCCATCATTTAAAATATAAATATAATAATTTATATAGAGCAAAGGCGCTCTATTCAGAACCGTGACGTCACCTCCACCTTGACGTCCCCACCCACCACCTTCCCTGCTTCAGCGGGGGAGAAACGAACGAAACGCCGAGAAATTTAAAATCATGACGTCTTTAAAATTGCGATCCTGAAGGCAATTTTCATTATTTCTGGACCAGATTAGACTTGTAAGAATGCCAGATATTTCAGCTTTATAAAAATGTAAATTATTAGTCGAAATTATGAGTACTTTTTACTATGCGAGAATTTAAAAACCAAAAATCGTTTTTTTGAGCCAAAAGTGACTTTTGTTTTAAAATCTTTAAAAAATATTAGAAATCGAAATGGAGATTTGAAATTGATATATTTTTACTCGTAATTGTCTGCTCTTTCCGATGGTGTGAGTTGTTTTTTTCTACGACGTCTGGATCGTGGAGAAAAAAGGGCAAAAAAAGGTCGAAATCGCATAAAACATTAAATAAATAAAAAAATAATTAGAATTTTGAAAATCGGTTTTCACGTGTCCCCTTCCCTCCCCCCCCCCGGGTCTCCGATTGCCAAATTTCGTAGCTCTCCGACGCGCGGTCGCGAAACGTATAGTGTATAAGACAGACACACAGACATTGCCTTTTATTATATAGAAGATTAGACCGGAACCCAGTGGGAGAGGCAGCCACGGGGACCGTACCCTCCTTCCCCAACCACCAACCTCTCGGAAGGACTTACAGACCCACATGTTTACTCCGCGTGAACACGGCGGCAATTTTGGAAATCGAACCCGGGCCTGCCGCGTGCAATTCCCGCGCGCTAACCACTGGGCTACTTCGCCCTCCGCGACAATCTCCATAATTTTCTTTTTATTCACCCAATTTAGACCGTACCCTCCTTCCCCTACCACCAACCTCTCGGAAGGACTCACGAACCCACATGTTTAACGTGATCGTACTCTGCGTGAACGTAGCGTAAGTTTTGGCAGTGGCGGGAATCGAACCCGGGCCTACTGAGTGAAATTCCCGCGCGCTAACCACTGGGCTGCCGCGCCCTCCGCGACAATCTCCATAACTTTCTATATATTCACCCAATTTAGACGATGACAGGGCAAAAACAAATGCCGAGTTAAAGCAGGACTTACAATCTTTCCGTTGCCCAAAGGATGTAAACATTAAAAACATTACGGAACTACAAAATGGAACCCTGAAAATAACCTGCTTAGAAAGCAATCCCGACAATCTTGTACCTCTTTTCGAGAAATCTGCCCTGGCGGAAAAATTTTCAATTAGGAAGCAGGAAGATCGGAGGAGGGCGTTAATCATCTTCAATGTGCCTGCCGATTACTCCGAGGAAAATGTGAAGGCCCTCATTTGCCTGAACCATAAAAACTTGACCGTCAGTGACATAAAAGTAATCAAAAACTTTAAGACCCGAAACAACTTTGTTAACTGGGTCTTTTTGGTTAGTGTTTTTGTTGCTGGCAAGATACTTGAGGGTAAAAAACTATTTCACAATTTTAACTCATTTTTGGTTAAAAAGTATATACCTTTCAAGTGGTGCTACAAATGTCAGGGGTTTGGCCACATGGCCAACTTCTGCCCTCACCCTCGTGGCAATTGTAGCTTTTGTACAAAAAGTGACCATACATACCGTACCTGCAAAGCCAAAAATCCAGTGTGCATTAACTGCAACTCAGCTAACAACGAAAATCCTTCCCTGAACTATCCAATTGATCATCATGCTCACGACCGAGGGGCTTGTCGCGCCTTTCAGGCGGAATTTAAACGTATCAGAGATCTGCAGAGGGAGAATTAAATCTCTCCCTTTTTACCTTGGTAATTTCTTCTTTACTTTGATTTATATGATACTGTGTAAATTTTGGTGTATATTAATGTATATTAAGTTACTATCCTTTGTATACCCAGTGGTATACGAATTTGTTTGTTAATATAGATTTTCTGTTTTTGCTCCCCATTCGTGCACGAATAGCTCCTCTCAATGGTCCTTAAATTCCTTCAACTGAATACCAATCATTCCCTTGCAGCCCACAACAATCTCATTCAGTATTCCCTTGAAAATTCTCTAGATTTTGTCTGCATCCAAGAGCCCTACATTAACAAAGGCAACATTCTCTCTCCCCCCTCTGGTGCTCAACAATTTACATCACTCTCAAAAAAAAGCAGCAATATTAATTTTTAACTCTGAGATCTCTGCTCATCTTAAATTTGTATCCCTCTCCTCTATTTTTGTTGAAATTAACCTATCTCCCTCCCTTACACTTATTCTTTCCAGCATTTACTTTCCCCCACACGATCACTTTCCCTCTCTTCTTGATGAATTCTCATCCCTTAACTTTTTAAACTCCAACTTCCTCCTCTTGGGAGACTTCAATGCTCGTGCACAAATGTGGGGCTACGGTTTCACAGACCAGCGAGGTTTAGACCTCATAGACTTCTGTATGGAGAACAACCTATTAATCTGCAACGACCCAAGCATTGGTCCCACCTTTGTTTCCCATTCTGGAGTCGGATTTCCTGATCTTTCCATAATTAATTTCTCCCTTTTCGACACTATTCGCTGCTGGGAGGTCCTCCCGGACGACACCCTCAGTGACCACCGCATGGTCCAAATTACCTTAGATATCAATTTTTCCCCTCCTTCTGATTTCTTTTTTAAAACAAATTACAGCATCGGTAAATTCCTCTTTAAATTTAAATCCCATCTCAACCTTCTTAACTCCCTCCTTAATAATGTAAATGACTCCCTTTCTCTTGATGAATTTTTCTCCAAATTTATGTCCCTTGTCAAAAAATGTGCTTTTTCATTCATTAAGAAAAAGAAATCTGCCCCTTCTAAAAGTTTCATTTGGTGGAACAACGACCTGAAAAAACTCAGAAATTTTGTTTCGGCCCTCTATAAGCGTATCAAATCCCTAGAAAAAAGTTCTGCCTCCTCGGAGGATATCTCTGCAGCGAAAATCAAATATAAACTAAATAGGGCAAAGTATAAAAAACTTATTAACAAAACCAAACTTAACTCATGGAAATCCTTCTGCGGCAACTGTAACTCTACTTTTGGAACTCACTTTAAATATGCCTTTCAAAAACATCGCAAAATTAATAGCATTGAATTACAGTTTCCCGATAACACCAACTTAGATTACCAGGAAAAAATAGACCGGCTCCTGGACCACTGCTTTCGGGAGGATGCAGATTTCTCGGGTTTTCCTACCTTTTCTCTGCCAGTTCACGGACTTGGAGAGGTCTCCCCGGAGGAAATTTTCATAGTTATTAATAATCTAAAGAGTGGAAGGGCCCCTGGCCCCGACAAAATTGATTTCACCCTATGGAAGAAATTTTTTAAAGCCTTTCCCTCCCTTTCTTCTAAAATGCTCAACCTTTGCTTCAAATTTTGCCACTTCCCTTCATGTCTCAAAACTGCTAACGTCCTATTTTTCAACAAACCCGGCAAAGACCCTTCCCTCTGCTCTTCATATCGGCCCATATGTTTGCTCCCCACCTTTGGGAAAATAATCGAAAAGCTATTTATAAACAAATTAAATCACTGGCTCTCCTCCGGAGGGGTCTTACACCCTCTTCAGTTTGGCTTCCGTGAACTGTGCAGTTGTGAAGACGCTATCCATGGGTTAATCGATTCAATCTCAAAGCTCAGGCCAGGACATTATGTTTCCCTCACCACCATAGACATCTGCGGGGCCTTCGATAATTTAAATTGGAATATTCTTCCCCTCACCCTTGATAAAATCAACCTCCCTATTTCTTTCCAAAATTTTATCTATTCGTACCTCCTAGATAGAAAATTTTCATTTGTAGACGGCCTTTTCACCCACTCCAGGGTACTCTCCCGCGGAGCACCCCAAGGCTCCGTAATTTCCCCCACTCTCTGGAACCTTTATTTCAACAATATCCTTCTTTTAAATAACGACCAACATTACTTGCAGGCCTTTGCGGACGATCTAGCGGTGGTGACCTTTGATCCCTCTCTTAAATCCCTTGGTACAAAAAATAATCTACTTCTCAACTTAGTTTCGGACTCCCTTGCTCAACTAAAACTTGAGATCTCTCCCTCTAAATGTAAAGCCATTGTTTTTAATAAAACCCGCTCTAAAAGAAAACAATCTCCTACTTTCAAAATTAATGGCATCAAGATAAATATCACCCGCAACCTTAAATTCCTTGGTGTCATCCTGGATGATAACTTTAAATGGAGTGCCCATGTTTTCCACCTTAGAGAGAGATGTTTTAAGATAGCTACAACCTTTGGAAAACTTGCCGGTTCTAATTGGGGAGTCAACAAATCATTTCTAAAAATTTGGTACTTGTCGGTTATCGAGAAAGTTCTCTCTTTTGGGGCGGGTATCTGGGGCGAAAAATTAACTGGGGCTCAAATTAAATCTCTTTTATCTCTTCAAAGAATATTTCTACTTAAGGTATCATCAGGTTTTAGAACTTCTTCCAACATCTCTCTTTTTTCCCTCACCGGGATTCCCCCCATACACTTTGTAATTAAATCTTTACACTCCAAATATTCCTTTTGGAAACAACGCAAAAATCCCTTTTCTGATCCGGCTTTTCCCGCCCCTCCCTTGTTTGACTTTAATTCTCCTTTTTCGGGCACTCCTCCCTCTTCCCGCATTGCACTTTTTGAACCTTCTGACCCTCTTCATTTTTCCAATATTAATATTTATACTGATGGTTCATCTTTGGATGGCAACACAGGTTTTGCTGCCTGTTTTTTTACTCATGATGTCCTGGACCGGGTTTTCTCCTTTAAACTTGGCAGCGGGAATACAGTTTTCCAGGCGGAAATAGCAGCCATTGATTTCGCCATCTCCTGGGCAATAGAAAATAAAACCAAAATTAATATTTTTTCTGACAGTCTATCCTCTATCATGGCATTTAAATCGATTAAAAATAAATCTAACTACCTGAATAATATCAAAATTAAAGCAAACTCTCACAAATCTCTTATAAATCTTACATGGGTAAAAGCCCACGCGAACATCCATGGCAACGAGGTCGCAGACCATCATGCAAAACTTGCTACAACCTCTGGCTCCCCTCTCCACATCCCCTTCCCGTACTCCCTCTTAAAGAAATATTGTAAAAACCAACTTATCAACCATTGGCAAACCTACCTTAACGAATATGTCTCTCCCAGAACCCATGATCCCGCCAGAATTTCAAAATTTCTCCCCTCTGTGGACCCTAACACCCTAATCTCTAATCCATACCTTACTCAATTTTTAACGGGCCATGGCCCTTTTCTCGATTATCTATACTTCTTCAAACACAAAAAGTCCTCCAATTGCTCTTGTAATACTTACGGTGATGCGGATCACTATATTTTTTCTTGTCCGCACTCCCTCCCTTTCCATCTTTCCCGCCCCACTGATGCTAACTCTGCGGCCTGGTTTTCTAGGATCCTTAAAAACTCTTCATCAATTTCAAAAATCAAAAACTGTATTCTTGTTGCCAGGGATGTTTCAAATAATATCGCCTGAATTTCAACCTGTACACCCTCTGGTCTGTGGGACCCTTACTGCTCCCCTCCCTTTTGTTTTGTACATATTGCTTTGAATATGATTTTGTACATATATAATTTTGTACATATTGCTTTGAATACCTCAGTATTCTCTTATACATATCGCTTTGCATACTTCAGTGTTCTCTCTGCCCCTAACTTGGTAATTTTGTCACTATCTTTTCGACAACCTGAGGTACTTGTCAGGGCTTTATGTTTAGTGTGCTTTGATGTTTGTGACTTGTGATCTGTCTTTTGTGTTTAGTGTGCTTTCAAATAATATTGGTATAGATCCATAGAATAGCTCTCTCCACCTGAAGATTCATGCCTACAGCGGTGGAAATTTGTCGAGCCATTTGTGTACATTTATAGGATTGGTAGAATTAATATTTTCTACTCCCCTCTATTATGCTGTCTCCACCTGAAAATTTTATGTAACGAGTGGTGGAATCTTGTAAATACCAGCTATGTAAAAAATTTTTTTAAGATCTTTAATAAACTCGCAAAACTGCGGCCGTGTTCGCGCGGAGTGCGATCGCGTTAAACGTGTGGGACTGCCCTGTTTCGCTTCCCGCTGCGAGCCGCTTGTGGGGCTCCTCCTCTGGATTGGTGTTGGCCGGATCGTCGGACGGAGACCATGTGAGTTAGCTTCCGCTATCTCTCTTCCCGGCCACACAATTTGTTACCATAAACCCTTGGGTTGGTCGTGTGGTCTGGGCTTTCTACCCAATTTAGACGGGAACCCAGTGGGGGAGGCATCCACAGGGGCCGTATCCTCCTTCCCCTACCACCAACCTCTCGGAAGAACTTACGGACCCACATATTTAACGTGATCGTATTCCACGTAAACACGGCGGCAGTTTTGGCAGTGGCGGGAATCGAACCCGGGCCTACCGCTAACTTCCCGCGCGCTAATTTGCAATTTAAAATGACCATATGCTTAATTCCATCATCCTCATTCCATTGTTTCATTGTTCCATCATTTAAAATATCCATAAAATTAAAATATCCAAAAGTTAAAATATACATTTAAAAAATCCAGATCGTCCCATCATTTAAAATATAAATATAATAATTTATATAGAGCAAAGGCGCTCTATTCAGAACCGTGACGTCACCTCCACCTTGACGTCCCCACCCACCACCTTCCCTGCTTCAGCGGGGGAGATTACGAAGCGTCACGCCGAGCGGAACGGCGAGAAATTTAAAATCATGACGTCTTTAAAATTGCGATCCTGAAGGCAATTTTCATTATTTCTGGACCAGATTAGACTTGTAAGAATGCCAGATGTTTGACCTTTCTGAAAATGTAAATTATTAGTCGAAATTATGAGTACTTTTCACGATGCGAGAATTTAAAAACCAAAAATCGTTTTCTTGAGCAAAAAGTGACTTTTGTTTTAAAATCTTTAAAAAATATTAGAAATCGAAATTGAGATTTGAAATTGATATATTTTTACTCCAAATTCTCTGCTCTTTCCGATGGTGTAATTTGTTTTTTTCTACGATGTCTGGATCGTGGAGAAAAAAGGGCAAAAAACGGTCGAAATCGCATAAAACATTAAATAAATAAAAAAATAATTAAAATTTTAAAAATCGGTTTTCACGTGTCCCCTTCCCTCCCCCCCGGGTCTCCGATTGCCAAATTTCGTAGCTCTCCGACGCGCGGTCGCGAAACGTATAGTGTATAAGACAGACACACAGACATTGCCTTTTATTATATAGACTAGCCGCCTTTGGCGACCAGCCTGTTCGCTACCCTTGAAAATTCTGACCGTGGCAAACTCGTTGGCGCGACCTACCAGAAAGGTGTAAGGTAACTGCTTGGAAGGCCAGGAAGTGCCACCCAATTTAGACCGGAACCCAATGGGGGAGGCATCCAAAGAGACCGTACCCTCCTTCCCCTACCACAAACCTCTCGGAAGGACTTGCAGTCCCACATGTTTAACGTGATCGTACTCCGCGTGAACACGGCTGCAGTTTTGGCAATGGCGGGAATCGAACCCGGGCCTACCGAGTGAAATTCCCGCGCGCTAACCACTGGGCTACCGTGCCATCCGCGACAATCTCCATAACTTTATTTTTATTCGGCCAATTTAGACTGAAACCCAGTGGGGGAGGCATCCACATGGACCGAACCCCCCTTCCCCTACCACCAACCTCTCGGAAGGACTTACCGACCCACATGTTTAACGTCATCGTACTCCGCGTGAACATGGCGGCAATTTTGGGAATCGAACCCGGGCCTACCAAGTGCAAATCCCGCGCACTAACCACTGGGGTACTTCACCCTCCGCGATATTCTTCATAACTTTCTTTTTATTCACCCAATTTAGACCGGAACCAAGTGGAAGAAGCATCCACAGGGACCGTACCCTTCTTCCCCTACCACCAACCTCTCGGAAGGCTTACAGACACACATGTTTAACGTGATCGTTTACGCGGCAATTTTGGGAATCGAACCCGGACATACCGAGTGCAATTTCCGCGCGCTAACCATTGGGCTACTTTGCCCTACGCGACAATCTCCATAACTTTCTTTTATTCATCCACAGGGACCGTATCCTCCTTCCCCTACCACCAACCTCTCGGAAGGACTTCCGGACCCACATGTTTATTGTGATCGTACTCCGCGTGAACACGGCGGCAGTTTTGGAAGTGGCTGGAATCGAACCCGGGCCTACCGAGTGCAATTCCTGAGCGCTAACCACTGGGCTGCCTCGCCCTCCGCAACTTTCTTTATATTCACCCAATTTAGACGGGAACTCTGTGAGGGAGGCATTCATAGGGACCGTACCCTCCTTCCCCTACCACCAATCTCTCGGAAGGACTTCCGGACCCACATGTTTATCGTGATCGTACTCCGCGTGAACACGGCGGCAGTTTTGGAAGTGGTGGGAATCGAACCCGGGCCTACCGAGTGCAATTCCTGAGCGCTAACCACTGGGCTGCCTCGCCCTCCGCAACTTTCTTTATATTCACCCAATTTAGACGGGAACCCTGTGAGGGAGGCATCCACAGGGACCGTACCCTCCTTCCCCTACCACCAACCTCTCGGAAGGACTTACGGGCCCACATGTTTAACGTGATCGTATTCCGCGTGAACACTTCGGCAGTTTTGGCAGTGGCGGGAATCGTACCCGGGCCTACCGCTAACTTCCCGTGCGCTAATTTACAATTTAAAATGACCATATGCTCTCTAGGCTCTTAATTCCATCATCCTCATTCCATTGTTCCATCATTTAAAATATCCATCATTCCATCATTTAAAATATCCATAAAATTAAAATATCCATTTAAAAAATCCATATCGTTCCATCATTTAAAATATCCATCATTCCATCATTTAAAATATTCATAAAATTAAAATATCCATTTAAAAAATCCATATCGTTCCATCATTTAAAATATAAATATAATAATTTCTGCAATGCATATGTTAAGCTCTTATTTCATTTAAAATCGGAAGCGCGGGAAACGGAAAGTAAAAACCAATTCGGTTTCTTATTGTCCCACCCATCGCTATGCATATACAGAACCGTGACGTCAACCTCCACCTTGACGTCCCCACCCACCACCTTCCCTGCTTCTGTGGGGGAGAAACGTCGGTTAAGAAATGCTTTAGCGGATCGCCGAGAAATTGAAATTCGGAAAATCTTAAAATCCCGATCCTGTGGCCAATACGGAATATTTCTTGACCAGATTGGACTTGTAAGAATGCCAGATATTTGACCTTTCTAAAAATGTAAATTATTAGTCGAAATTCTGAGTACTTTTTACTATGCGAGAATTTAAAAACCAAAAATCGTTTTTTTGAGTCAAAAGTGACTTTTGTTTTAAAATCATAAAAAAATATTAGAATTTGTCTCTGAGATTTGAAATTGATATATGTTTACTCGAAATTCTCTGCTCTTTCCGATGGTGTGATTTGTTTTTTTCTACAATGTCTGGATCGTGGAGTAAAAGGGGCAAAAACGTCAAAAAACGGTCGAAATCGCATAAAACATTAAATAACAAAAAAAATAATTAAAATTTTAAAAATCGGTATTCACGAATCCCCTTCCCCCCCCCCCCCCCCCCCCCGGGTCTCTGATTGCCAAATTTCGTAGCTCTCCGATGCGCGGTCGCTGAACGTTCAATAAAATATCCATTCGTTCAATTATTTAAAATATTCAATATCGTTCCACAAATACATAAATATAATAAGTTCAAATACATCACCACAATTCAATCCACCATAATGCAATCATTTAAATTATTTAAAATATCCATAAATTAAAATATCCATTTAAAATATCATATAAATATAATCATTTCACCCGTTGTATACAACACATATCTTAATTCATTTAAACCCGGAAGGGCGGTCGGTCTCCATGGAGACGGGGAGAAAATTCAACGGGTGAAAACGCGTTCGCCCAGAAATTGGAAATCCTTAGGTCATTAAAATCGCGATCCTGTGAATATTTATAATTATTTCTTGACCAGATTGGACTTGTAAGAATGCCAGATGTTTGACCTTTCTAAAAATGTAAATTATTAGTCGAAATTCTGAGTACTTTTTACTATGCGAGAATTTAAAAACCAAAAATCGTTTTTTTGAGTCAAAAGTGACTTTTGCTTTAAAATCATAAAAAAATATTAGAATTTGTCCCTGAGATTTGAAATTGATATATTTTTACTCGAAATTCTCTGCTCTTTCCGATGGTGTGATTTGTTTTTTTCTACGATGTCTGGATCGTGGAGAAAAAAGGGCAAAAAGGTCAAAAAACGGTCGAAATCTCATAAAACATTAAATAACAAAAAAAATAATTAAAATTTTAAAAATCGGTTTTCACGTGTCCCCTTCCCACCCCCCCGGGGTCTCCGATTACCAAATTTCGTAGCTCTCCGACGCGCGGTCGCGAAACGTATAGTGTATAAGACAGACAGACATTGCCTTTTATTATTTAAGATGAAAGGGTTTTTTATTTATGGATCGATGATCACGAGACTTAATAGTTTCAATTACTGCTGCGAAGAAAAGCAGCGATGCAATTTTTTTTGTTCGTTAAGTCATTAGTTCCCTCGGCGGGGGGGGGGGGGGGGGGATATATATCCCCCCTGGGGTACATTGTCAAGTATGGTGTCAATCGAAAGATTTTTCCAAGCCCTTTAAAGTGAAGGGTAACATGCTATAATTTTAATCCTTTGGATCTACGATACCGATTTTTCAAAAATTTTCTTGCAAAATTTGAAAAATCAAAGTTACTAGAAAGTTACTTTTGATATGAGGAAGTCGAGTTGAGCTGCAGTCCAGTTAATTTTTGAGGTGAAGAGGGGGGGGGGGGGGGGGGTGATTGTAAAAAAAGTCCAACAGGAAAAATGATTATTAAAGGAATTGGAGAGCGAGCGAGCGAAATGCCAGGTCGGATTGCCAATTAATCCAAGGGGTGCCTTGATGCGAAAAATTTAAATAAATGGAAAACTGTTTAAATTGTGTTGCTTATTTATAGTCTATAAGATGTTAATCCTATCATATGACGGAATATATATTATTAAAATTTTTCCTCCCATACGCCCGTCTGCACCACTTGCGCTTCCGGAACACCCATCGCTCCCGATCAATATATTATTAATTATTATACGAAACATAATTACCATATCACCTCCTAACAAAACGGAAGAAAGAAAATAAAAAAAGACGATCACCTAACGAAACGTACTTATATATGTTCAAACCGAGAAACTACCCCTCTTTATCTTCTTAAATAATAAAAGGCAATGTCTGTGTGTGTGTGTGTCTGTCTGTCTGTCTGTCTTATACACTATACGTTTCGCGACCGCGCGTCGGAGAGCTACGAAATTTGGCAATCGGAGACCCGGGGGGGAGGGAAGGGGACACATGAAAACCGATTTTTAAAATTTTAATTATTTTTTTATTTATTTAATGTTTTATGCGATTTCGACCGTTTTTTGCCCTTTTTTCTCCACGATCCAGACATCGTAGAAAAAAATAAATGACACCATCGGAAAGAGCAGAGAATTTCGAGTAAAAATATATCAATTTCAAATCTGAATTTCGATTTCTAATATTTTTTAAAGATTTTAAAACAAAACTCACTTTTGGCTCAAAAAATCAATTTTTTGTTTTTAAATTCTCGCATCGTGAAAAGTACTCATAATTTCGACTAATAATTTACATTTTTAGAAAGCTGAAATATCTGGCATTCTTACAAGTCTAATGTGGTCCAGAAATAATGAAAATTGCCTTCAGGATGGCAATTTTAAAGACGCCATGATTTTAAATTTCTCGGCGTTCCGTTCGTTTCTCCTCCGCTGAAGCAGGGAAGGTGGTGGGTGAGGACGTCAAGGTGGAGGTGACGTCACGGTTCTGTATATGCATAGCGATGGGTGGGACAATAAGAAACCGAATTAGTTTTTACTTTCCGTTTCCCGCGCTTCCGATTTTAAATGAAATAAGAGCTTAACATATGCACTGTAGAAATTATTATATTTATATTTTAAATGATGGAACGATATGGATTTTTTAAATGGATATTTTAATTTTATGGATATTTTAAATGACGGAACGATGGATATTTTAATTTTATGGATATTTTAAATGATGGAACGATGGATATTTAAATTTTATGGATATTTTAAATGATGGAACAATGGAATGAGGATGATGGAATTAAGAGCTTAGAGAGCATATGGTCATTTTAAATTGTAAATTAGCGCGCGGGAAGTTAGCGGTAGGCCCGGGTACGATTCCCGCCACTGCCAAAACTGCCGAAGTGTTCACGCGGAATACGATCACGTTAAACATGTGGGCCCGTAAGTCCTTCCGAGAGGTTGGTGGTAGGGGAAGGAGGGTACGGTCCCTGTGGATGCCTCCTTCACAGGGTTCCCGAAAGCCCAGACCATCCGGCTCGTCCTAGGACTTAGAGCAGCATAGCGAATGGTCGGGAAGATTTTGGTAAGCGGAGGCCGTCCGCCAGGTACCCTACGTCTTCCCGGGGCAACCAACACCTGTGTTTATTTTATCTTAAGAAAGGGAGGTTACAACATTTTAGGCTAGGGTAACAATGATACAGCTGTTTACAAGCGCTGTATATTCAGATGGTTGATAACATTTTCATTGATTTGACATGTTGTAACTTGACAAGATGTTCTGAAGTTAAACAACTATAATCGGTGGGTAGACGTTACACAAACATAAAATCACTCAACAGAAATATAACGAAATTATTTAGGGAGAAGTGCAAGCAGGAATCATATAATGAGTTGCACGACCGACAAAAGAGACGGGACAGAACGGGACAAGGTCACAAAACAGGGAGAAGTGCAATCAGGGATCATAAAATGAGTTGCACGACCGACAATAAACCGGGACAAGGACAGCAAAGAACAAAATAAAGCAAAATCAAATCAAAACCCCTGGATCAGAAAAAGTGTAAAAGGGGTGAGATTATTGATCACAGACATTGAAAGCAGATTAACGATCTGACCAGTCATCGGACCCTATTGGTAATCTCTCTAGCCCCGAGAATACAGTCTTTCAGTCGATTTAACAGTATCTTGTTTGTGCAAACATTGGAAAACCAAGTCGCTGAGAATCCTTGGGGAGGTTTTTTCAGGTGGGAGTCTTTTGTAAAGGGGCAGGAGAAAATATAATGATCTGCATCACCATAGGCGTTGCAGGGACAGTTTGATGTAGATTTAAGCTTAAAGTAAAAGAGGTAGTCAAGGAATGGTCCATGACCGGTAATAAAGTATATAATAAATTTGTTAAAAATTTGGAAACGGGGGTTAACCAAGGGGAGAAAGGATAGGACACGAGTAGGGTCGTGGGTGCGTGGTGATCTATATGTGTTAAGTTCAGATTGCCAGGAGTGAAGTAGGAATGTTTTACAGGAGTGGGAAAGAAAAGAATATGGAAAGGGGACCAAAAGGGGAGTGCCAGAAGTAGTTGCCGGTTTGGCAAGGGCGTCCGCGACTTCATTTCCCAATGTACCTGCGTGGGCCTTAACCCATTGAAGATTGATGAATTTCGAAGCCGAAAGAGCAATAAGTTTTAGATCATGAAGGTATTTAGATTTATTTTTATTTGATTTTAGCGCCAAGATGGAAGATAAGCTGTCAGTAAATATATTAACTTTTAGGTTTTTGTCAAGTGCCCATTGCATGGCAAATTTGATGGCAGAGATTTCAGCCTGAAAGACTGTATTCCCAGCTTCAAGTTTAAAAAGGTGTGTTTCTTCCAGGGTGTCCTTATTGTATATACAAATGGAGAATCCTGTGTTGTTGTTAAATTTGGATCCGTCAGTAAAAATATTAATATCCGAGAAGGTGGAGGGATCAGAAACAGGTAGATTAATAATGCGATGAGAGGGAGGTACAAGGGAAGGAGGGAAGTTGGAATCAAAAAGGGACGGGGGTGGGAGGGAAGGATCTTGAAAGAGGTCAATACGATTTCTCCAGAAGTTAAATTTTTTGTGTAAATTAAGTATAACAAGGTTGATGGGTGGGATACCTGTAATAGAGTAAAGGGAAATGCTTGAAGTTGTTCTAAATCCGTTTGCAATTTTCAAAAGGAAAATCCTCTGTAGAGAGAGAAGTTTATTGGTTTGTTCCCCAGTTAAGTTACCCCCCCAAACCCCAGAGCCATATGTAATAATCTTTTCTATCACTGCCAAGTACCAGATTTTTAGTAATGCTTTATTAATACCCCAGTTATTACCCGAGATTTTCCCAAAAGTAGAAGAGAGCTTAAAGCATTTCTCTTTGAGGTAAAAAACATGAGGGCTCCATGTAAGGTTGTCGTCTATCAGGATTCCAAGGTATTTAAGGTGTCGAGTTATGTTAATGGGTTTATTATAAAGTTTGATTCGAGGGTTTTGACGGCGCTTCGAACGGGTCTTATTAAAAATAATACAGTGTGACTTTTCAGGGGAAGATTTGAGATGAAGAGAATCTAGAGAGGCAGAAATCATGGTTAGAATCAAATTGGTTTGTAAAGTAACTGCAGAAAGGGAGTCACCTTTTGTCACCACGGCGAGATCATCCGCAAAGGCCTGTAAATAAAAGTTGTCATTATTTAAAAGGAGAATCTTATTGAAATAAATGTTCCATAACACAGGGGAAAGAACAGATCCCTGTGGAGCACCGGATGTAATATTTTTTGTTGTAGTATGTATACCATCTGAGTAGGAGATTTGGCGGGAGTCTAAATATGAAAATATAAATTTTTGAAAAACAGGGGGAAGAGCAATAGCCTGAAGGGCAAGAGGTAGGATGTTCCAGTTTAGTGAATCAAAGGCCCCGCAGATGTCCACCGTGGTGAGGGAGACAAAGTTACCTGGTTTAAAGTTTTTGATAGTGTTGACTAGTCTGATCGTTGCGTCTTCGCAGCTTGTAAGTTCTCTGAAACCGAATTGTAAAGGATGAAGAGCCTCACTGGTGACAAGCCAGTGGTTCAATTTATTAATAAACAGTTTTTCTATAATTTTACCAAGGGTGGGTAGTAGGCATATTGGGCGATAAGATGCAAGGAGTGAAGGGTCTTTGCCCGGTTTGTTTAAGAGGACTTTAGCGTTTCTAAGGCAATTAGGAAAGTAGCAAAATTGAAAACTTAAGTTAAAAATCTTAAAAATCTTAAGTAAAAAACTTAAGTTGAAATAAGTTCACAGGGTTCCCGTCTAAATTGGGTGAATATAAAGAAAGTTGCGGAGGGCGAGGCAGCCCAGTGGTTAGCGCTCAGGAATTGCACTCGGTAGGCCCGGGTTCGATTCCCGCCACTTCCAAAACTGCCGCCGTGTTCACGCGGAGTACGATCACGATAAACATGTGGGTCCGGAAGTCCTTCCGAGAGGTTGGTGGTAGGGGAAGGAGGGTACGGTCCCTGTGGATGCCTCCCTCACAGGGTTCCCGTCTAAATTGGGTGAATATAAAGAAAGTTGCGGAGGGCGAGGCAGCCCAGTGGTTAGCGCTCAGGAATTGCACTCGGTAGGCCCGGGTTCGATTCCCGCCACTTCCAAAACTGCCGCCGTGTTCACGCGGAGTACGATCACGATAAACATGTGGGTCCGGAAGTCCTTCCGAGAGGTTGGTGGTAGGGGAAGGAGGGTACGGTCCCTGTGGATGCTTCTCCCACTTGGTTCCGGTCTAAATTGGGTGAATAAAAAGAAAGTTATGAAGAATATCGCGGAGGGTGAAGTACCCCAGTGGTTAGTGCGCGGGATTTGCACTTGGTAGGCCCGGGTTCGATTCCCAAAATTGCCGAATAAAAATAAAGTTATGGAGATTGTCGCGGATGGCACGGTAGCCCAGTGGTTAGCGCGCGGGAATTTCACTCGGTAGGCCCGGGTTCGATTTCCGCCATTGCCAAAACTGCAGCCGTGTTCACGCGGAGTACGATCACGTTAAACGTGTGGGACTGCAAGTCCTTCCGAGAGGTTTGTGGTAGGGGAAGGAGGGTACGGTCTCTTTGGATGCCTCCCCCATTGGGTTCCGGTCTAAATTGTGTGGCACTTCCTGGCCTTCCAAGCAGTTACCTTACACCTTTCTGGTAGGTCGCGCCAACGAGTTTGCCACGGTCAGAATTTTCAAGGGTAGCGACCAGGCTGGTCGCCAAAGGCGGCTAGTAAATAATAAAAGGCAATGTCTGTGTGTGTGTCTGTGTGTCTGTGTGTCTGTCTTATACACTATACGTTTCGCGACCGCGCGTCGGAGAGCTACGAAATTTGGCAATCGGAGACCTGGGGGAGAGGGAAGGGGACACGTGAAAACCGATTTTTAAAATTTGAATTATTTTTTTTGTTATTTAATGTTTTATGCGATTTCGACCGTTTTTTGACATTTTTGCCCTTTTTTCTCCACGATGCAGACGTTGTAGAAAAAAACAAATCACACCATCGGAAAGAGCAGAGAATTTCGAGTAAAAATATATCAATTTCAACTCTCAATTTCGATTTCTAATATTTTTTAAAGATTTTAAAACAAAAGTCACTTTTGGCTCAAAAAAACGATTTTTGGTTTTTAAATTCTCGCATAGTGAAAAGTACTCATAATTTCGACTAATAATTTACATTTTTAGAAAGCTGAAATATCTGGCATTCTTACAAGTCTAATTTGGTCCAGAAATAATGAAAATTGCCTTCAGGATCGCAATTTTAAAGACGCCATGATTTTAAATTTGTCGGCTACCGGCTCAGTTCTTCAACGGCATTTTCCTCCCATCCGCAGTAGTTTCTTCCCTGTCTCCATGGAGACCGCGCTTTCGGTTTTAAATGAATTACGAGCATAAGTGTTGTATACATCGGGCGAAATTATTATATTTATATGATATTTTAAATGGATATTTTAAATAATTTAAATGATTGAATTATGGTGGTTTGAATTGTGGTGATGTATTTGAAATTATTATATTTATGGATTGGTGGAACGATATGGATGATTTTTTGATTTTAAATGGATATTTTAATTTATGGATATTTTAATTTATAGATATTTTAAATGGATATTTTAATTTTATGGCTATTTTAAATGATAGAACGATGGAACGAGGATGGTGGAATTAAGAGCCTAGCATATGGTCATTATAAATTTAAATTAGCGCGCGGGAAGTTAGCGCGCGAGAATTGCACTCGGTAGGCCTGGGTTCGATTCCCGCCACTGATGCGGAGTACGATCACCTTAAACATATAGGTCGATAATTCCTTCCGAGAGGTTGGTGGCAGGGAAAGGAGGGTACGGTCTCTGTGGATGCCTCCCCCACTGGGTCCTGGTCCAAATTGGGTGAATAAAAAGAAAGTTATGGAGATTGTCGCGGAGGGCGCGGTAGCCCAGTGGTTAGCGTGCGGGAATTTCACTCGGTAGGCCCGGGTTCGATTCCCTCCACTGACAAAACTGCTGCCGTGTTCACGCGGAGTACGATCACGTTAAACATGTGGGTCCGTAAGTCCTTCCGAGAGGTTGGTGGTAGAGGAAGGAGGGTACGGACCCTGTGGATGACTTTCCCACTGGGTTCCGGTCTAAATTGGGTGAATAAAAAGAAGGTTATGGAGATTGTCGCGGAGGGCGCGGTAGCCCAGTGGTTGGCGCGCGGGAATTGCACTCGGTAGGCTCGGGTTCGATTGCCGCCACTGCCAAAACTGCTGCCATTTTCACACGGAGTACGATCACGTTAAACATGTGGATCCGTAAGTCCTTCCGAGAGGTTGTTGGTAGAGGAAGGAGGGTACGGACCCTGTGGATGCCTCCCCTACTGGGTTCCGGTCTAAATTGGGTGAATAAAAAGAAGGTTATGGAGATTGTCGCGGAGGGCGCGGTAGCCCAGTGGTTAGCGCGCGGGATTTGCACTAGGTAGGTCCGGGTTCGATTCCCGCCATTGCCAAAACTGCCGCCGTGTTCAGGCGGAGTACGATCACGTTAAACATGCGGGACCGTAAGTCCTTCCGAGAGGTTGGTGGTAGGGGAAGGAGGGTACGGTCCCTGTGGATGCCTCCCCCACTGAGTTCCTGTCTAAATTGGGTGGCACTTCCTGGCCCTCCAAACAGTTACCTTACACTTTACTGGTAGGTCGCGCCAGCGAGTGTGCCACGGTTAGAATTTGCCAAGGTCAGAATTTTCAAGGGTAGCGAACAGGCTGGTCGCCAAAGGCGGCTAGTATTAAATAGAATATTAAATTAATAATTCCCACAAAACAATAAGGGCTGTCAAATAAATTAAACTGAAAATGTTGATTCTCTGAGATATTGAATTTTCGTCAATTATTTAACATTTTGTCAATTCAGCGACATTTTCCAAAAGTTGTCAAATTTATCGCGAAGTATTACAGACAGACAAACGGGGGATAAAAATAGCTTTATATTTTACCCCAAGATATGACGCGCATTGAAAGCAAACGAATTTAAGTATCTGGACACTGGAGTGAGTCGCTTGAAATGAGTTGCTTTTGACATACATCTATATTTTATAGAGTTAAATTACACGTGTATCGAACTTTTCCAGTTATTCTTTTAAAAAAATCTGTAAAAGTTTTTTTTTTTTTACCTTGACAACAGATTAGTGATGTCGATGAATTGGATGCATTTGGCTTATGCATCCAATGTTAGGAACAACATTAACATCCGTAGATGATCCATTTCCTCCCATAGACTGACTATATAGGGTTCCTAGAAAAGTCTGTAAGCATCTCAATAACTTTGTAAGGGGAATGAGTGTTCAAGTTAGTTCTATCTATAGTAAAGTGAGCACGTCCGATCGAATTAAACGGAATACAACGTCCCTGCCGGTAATTTCAAAAGTTAGGATCTAACGAATTTGGAAACAAAGCAGGATGACGAAAAAGGCCAATTCCAAGTTGTAGAGCATGGTCTAATGAATAGGAATTGACCCCAATACTTCTTACAGAAGGCATGTATACAAGGTACGATCAAAAAGTTCGGAGACTGTGCTGATATCTCCAACCCTGATTGGAGGAGAGGGGAACTATTTTACCGTGGCGTAGAGGCACATGTGACGCGAAATGTGGAAAGGAAGAAACAGGTCCGCAGTGCAGGGTTTTTCAGACAATGCGTGTTAGCGAACTGTAGTCGTTCGCGTTCAAAAACGGAAATGGCTCGTGAAGAACAACATGCGAATATCAAATTCTGCCAGCGTTCGGGGAAATCGCCGACAGAAACATTGCACCTGCTGCACGCACTGTCTGAAAAAAACACACACCTGCTTCTTCCTCTTCAAATCTCGCGTCACATGTGCCTCTACGCCACGGTAAAATAGTTCCCCTTTCTTCCAATCAGGGTTGGAGATATCAGTACAGTCTCCGAACTTCTTGATCCTACCTTGTATATGACACAATAGGGTTATTATCGAATGTCTGTCCCATTCAGAAATGCTAAAATAAACAACACCTAGCATGCACAGGAATCTAATATAAAACCTGTTCAAAATGCCCTTGTTGAAAATAATGCACATTTGAATTCGGGAAAGATTATTACAGAAACTTTGACAAGCATTACAGGTGTCACCGTGTTGATGACCCTGATGGTACCATTTAAATAAAATGTTAAGTTTTATAAATTTTATAATTTTTTTTAAAATATTGAATGCTTTTTGCGAGTTCTTCTGATGCAGGTAAATGCCAGCAAATTGTCTCTTCTATATCATGATATCCACCGATTCAATTACAAACGTACATTTCTTAAACAACTTTTAATATTATGTTTAATAATTTATTTTTAAAAAGAGTTTAATTACTAGCATTTTTTTTTAAATTTATTTTTTGTCTTATAATATTTCTTATATATTTAATAATTTATTTTTTGTACAATATAAACAATTTTTTTTAAAGAAAGTGATAGAAAGGTTAGGTGAAAAAATGAAATACATTGAATCCTATGGGACCTCATGTTTCAAACATTTTTTAATCGAATTTAAAATTCACAAATTACTTCGGAAATTTTAGGAAATATTAAAATTATCCCATAAAATCTATAAAAATTTATTTAGCAAAATTGGTTCGGTAGTATTTTAAATAAAAATTAAAATAATAATTGCACCCATATTATATAAAGGGATCACGTGACCCATTTCAAAATAAAATATGGAATCCATCTGTTTTCCCAGTGTCAAAATCGTGAATTTTAAAGTTCTTTTTAATTTAAATTTAGTGTTGTATCCGTCCTAAAGCCGGTTTATTTTTGTTTAATTTGTGTGCATCAACATTCTGAAACAACGCAATTACAATATATTTGAGTTTAAATGATCATCCAACGTTGATTATTTCTACAACGAAGTCTAATTTTAACGAATGCGGAATGTAAACACATCAAGCTGTGAGATGAGTTGTATAAGAATTGCTGAATTTTTTAAATGCAAATTTAGCTCTTGAGTCTAGAATATAGCTGACATGAATGAAATATTGGTTGATATTACATAGAGAAACAGACGATTTTATGGCATTACCTTTTCCGATGACGTTTTAAACATGGAGTTAAAAAGTACTTTTACCTCCATAATTTTATGTTTTTAAGTAAAATAAATTATTGTAGTATTGTGATAATTTTAAAAATATCATCGTTGAATGAAAGTAATGGAGTAAAAGTGTATGAACGAAATATTTAGTGCTTTTATATAGAGAGACAGGCGATTTATATTTCGATGATATCATTTGAATAAAGTTCTTTTATTTTATTTTCAATGAAGTTTTAAATTTTCAAATATAATAAATTGTTGTAGTATTGTGGTAATTTTAAAAATATCACCGCTGAATGTATAGCATTTAAAGATGTTTGAATAAAATTGCATTGCAGTTCGAAAGTGTATCATAATCAATGCTTTATGCATGATTGATCTTTCTTGTTTATTTTATTTATCTACATAAAAAAAACGAACATTTTGTCGTGATTAATTCCTTGTGTATAAAGTATTTAAACGTGATTCGCTCGTTTCTTGTGTTGAGTCTATTTTCTCGTGATTATTTCACCAAATTTAAAAAATTAAGTAAATGGCTAAAAATATCTTATTTCATTTAAATAAATGAAAAACGAACATTTTCTTGTGATTAATTCCCTGCATTCAACACATTTTCTTGGGATGTGTTTGTTCCCTGTATTTAGTAGAAAACCCAGACCACACGACCAACCCAAAGGCTAATGGTAGCTTTCTGTGTGGCCGGCCCTGTATTTAGTGTATTTTTTTTCGTAATTACTTAATTATTCACTATTTACTTTTACTTTAAGTAAGAACTTTTTCTTAACTAAACGAAAAAACGAACATTTTCTTGTGACTTATTTCTTATTCCCCTGTGTCACGTGATTCGATTCTAAAATGACAGTCGTATGTCGTATTCTAGCTGTCGTCACTGCGAGCATTCTGTCTTTGCTGGAGACATACAATCTTAAAAAATCTAGTAGAAGCAGGCTGGTTTATTCTCCAAAACCTATTGATAAATAATTTGATAATTTGATAAATTTAACCAACTGAATTTTCTGTTTCTGACGAAATTCTTTATTTTCAGATTACTTAAGATAACGGTTTGGGCGAATTGTTATAGGAATAAAATGTCCGCCTTATTCACGATAGTGATTGTATTTAATTTTATTATTATTTTCTTTTAAAGAAAAAACGTGTAATATAGTGGCGCACGTTTAAACACGAAAATTTGCGAAGTGGATTCCAGGAGCGCATTGGGGATAAATATAGTAGAATTAGTAAATGGTCATAATTTAAATTTAATTGCATTAATAAATGGTCATAATTTAAATTTAAATGCATTAATAAATGGTCATAATTTAAATTTAAATGCATTAATAAATGGTCATTATTTAGGCAAAAGATTTGATAATTTAGGCAGAGCATTGCAACAACACATGATTCAAGCAAAATATTTTAGGCTAGTCTGCTAGTGTCAAAACGTTGAGTTTATATAGAAAAAAGATCATGCAAAGTAGATTTAGGTTATTGAGCAGAGGACACCACTTACTCCACAGAGGACAGACAGATGGATTCAATAAATTGCATTACTGAACGCGTTCTATATTTAGGCAAAAGTATTGGACGATATGAAGATGGGTTATACGATATGACCAGGGTTACCTAACCTTTTTGTGCAACATTGCATTAATGTATCTGTACAAGAAATTTAGGGATGTTATCAAAAATTTAGGCGGGTGTTGAGGGGAGGACGTTAAGGGGGTGTAAATAAATCCCTGACTGCGAGTTCCGTAAAAAAAGATTAACAAAAGTAAACACATTAGAAATGGATCGTAAAATTAGACATTAAAAATTTTCACTCTAATGTATTACCTTATTTCTCTTTGCTTACACAAGTAGTCGATGTCTGCCCGTACACTTGACGTAGCAATGCGCAGAATTCCGGTAAGATGTTCGTCTGTCAGAAGGGACCTTGATTTTGTTTTTATGGCTTTCATCCGTGAAAATAGCTGCTCGCAGCAATATGTCCTACCAAACAGTGCAATGAATCGAAGGGCATGTTTTGAGACATTTGGATAAACATTTGAGGGAACATATTTTTTGTAAAATGTTAACAAATCATGCTCAACGAAAGCTCTCTTCATGCCAGTGTCATTTTGGATCTCAACTAGTTCCATCTGCAACATGTCAAGAGCATCAGTGACATCGATTCTAAATGGACCTGAAAACAACTTCATTTCTCAACAGTGTGCTGCGAAATCCGAAACTCTTTTTGTGAATTCATCACTGAGTTTATCAATCAGTTCGGAGTACTTTTTATGGTTTACTGTCTCAGACGGCCTTGTTGATAGAGTAGTGAAATGGGCCACTTTTTTCACAATCAACTGTTTCTGAAACAACCTTAATTTATGCATGAACGCTTGGACATACTCGTACAGTTTGTGATCAAGTTGATCCCTTCCTTGTACTTTCACATTTAAGCCTGCAAGATACTTAGTGATATCTACTAAGAATGCCAAGTCATTCAACCATTCATCGTCATCCATGAAACTTGCATCTTTTCCTTTTGTTGTAATGAAGGTCTTTATTTCTTCAAGCAGTGAATCTCCAGAATCTCTCCAGTGTCGCCGTCCTACTCAGCCAACGAACATGGCTGAAGTAAATTACATCGTCATTGACTATGTTGTTGTTGTTGAAACCTAGACCGTCCGACCTACCAGAAAGGTGTAAGATAACCGTTGGTCATTGACTGTGTTGTTGTTGAGACCCAGACCGTCTATACCCAGACCGTCTTGCGACCCAGACCGCCGTTACGATCCAGACCGTTGTTGCGTCCAGACCACTATAGAAGAACATTCTTACATTAGATTCAATATTTTAATATTCGATTTAAAGGGGGGGGGGACATTAATAAATTTATTTTTTTCGAGGATGGATTATTGTTTGGGGGAGGAGGCTGTTTTACATAATTTTTCAGAATTTCTAAGAGGGAGAGGGTAGAGTGACGGAATAACATTCGATTTAAAAAGGGGGGCGGGTCACATTTGTGTATATATATCGCCCAAAGTGTATCTGCGTCATATGGTATGTGAATAAAAATTTCAAAAACATCAAACTGGCTATGGCTGAAATGTTCAATTTTCCTGGCCCTCAATCCAAGAGGTTAGGGGAAGGATGGTACGGTCTCATTAGCTACCACCCCTATCTGATTACTCTGGTTGCCCAAACAATTGCAAGAAGTTCGTACCGTGCAAATGGGTTCAGGAGTTCAAAAATCGTGCTTCTTCCTCAATGAAGACCAACGGGTATTCGGCTGGTATAGCACTAAATGCAGGAAAAAAAATCCGATATCTTTAGGACGGCTTTTGATAATTTCTAAATAATTGTGTCCATTCATTTGCGGTTAAAAGTATGTATACGTATTACAAGCATGTAAAAGTATGGTATAGACCCTGTGGTTTGCCACACCCATTAGGTTCCACTCTAAATTGGGTGGCGCTGTTCAGACCGCCCCAACAGTCACTTTACAATTTCTGGTTTCTCGGGTGGTCTGAGTAGGGGAAAAAAACAGTTCCTGATCGTAGACATGAATCCAGGAGTTGTGCTTATTCGTCAATTAAAATCTAGGTATAAGGTGTTTATCTGACAATTTTCGTATTCCTGATCGTAGACATGAATCCAGGAGTTGTGCTTATTCGTCAATTAAAATCTAGGTATAAGGTGTTTATCTGACAATTTTCGTATTCCTGATCGTAGACATGAATCCAGGAGTTGTGCTTATTCGTCAATTAAAATCTAGGTATAAGGTGTTTATCTGACAATTTTCGTATTCACACGTTATAGGGACTCCTGAACACATTTTAAACACTTCTCTATGTTTGACCAATCATAAAATTTGAATTGGAGTTCTACAGAGCACTTGCCATTTAATAAAACGTTTGTTAATTTTGATTGGGACCATTTCACTTTTGAAACATAGGACCAACATAAATGGCAAAAAATACGTTATAAGTACTCCTGAACACTTCCCTGTCAGTCAAAATCGTCAGTATAAGGTATGCCCTGTCAGTATAAGGTAATGTTTTCCGAGATATTTTATATTTGAGATTTCGGTGAAAAGTATACTTACTCCTGAACACATTTCATATACAAGCTCGTGGAAAGCGATTGAGGTCGTCTTGGGGTTAGGGCCTCTCCATAAATTAACCTAGCTTCCATCTTTTCTCGATCGCCCTGTTTGTATGTTTGACCCCCATATGATACCGTTCGTAGAATTATCATTGTTTTCCATTGAAAATAACGCTTTATTCGAATTCTTTAAAATTTGAATTATTTATTTGCAAATCATATTAATATTTTTTATTATTTATGGAATGAATATTAAAATATATGGAATTGCATATTTCACGTTTTTATTATTTTAATATGCATGCATTACTATACTCTTTAGTAAGCAACATCGCTCGAAATAACGAGTTCGTACCGCATCCGAACTGAATCCCAAAACCTTCACTACTCACAAAGGTACAGTGGCTAGAAGAGAGTTCTAGACACTGTAACATGTTAGTTCTAGACACTGTAACAAAGGGATCTTCCCTGACCCCCCAGGCACAGCGGTGGGGTTGGTAACTTGTTTCTGAGAATTTCCAGAAAATTCGTCACCTCCTCAATAGAGGAAATGGGACTAATCTTTTGGCACGCTTTGAATGTCGCCAAGAGGCAGAGGTAGATAGAATTGACGAATTATCGCTCTTCTGTAATTTTCATCTCCAAATACGTTGCGCCATCTAGTGATAGAGAATCAAAGCTTGAAACACTAAGGATTCCTCCATATAAACAAAAAATGTGCATTGTATGTACAGTAAGAGAAGAGTAACTCCTGTAAAATATCAAATACATTATGTTAAAAATCATTTATGTTAAGTATCATTTATGTTATCATTTAATACCCCGTTATTAATATTAATATTGAAGAGTTTCTGGATACACAATATTAGATGTTCTACCATTTTGGGTTAAGATATGAAGATTACCCTTCCAACCCGTGAACGCGCAACGTAAACCTGTCCCTGTGAAAAACATGATTCGCGTAGATCCCTCCACTCCTACAACTTTAGCGTCTGTCCTTGTGCCTTATTAATCGTGATAGAAAAACTCAACCGAACTGAGAATTGTAAACGTTTAAGGGTGAGCGTCAGTAAATTTTCTGCCCTATCCGCGCTTTGTTAACTTTCGCGGCACACATATTTTGCCGAAATTCTGCTCAAACAGTTGCAAAATATTTTCTTATAGATAAAATTCTATGCTTAGATTATATTAAAACTAAATTTAATACCCAATAAAACATAGAATATATGTTTTATTTTAATTTATAATATTTTTGGTGCTGCCATCTGTTGTCGTAATTTAATTCATACCGACTATTTTATTTTTTAATGAACATTTTTAAATGTCTATTCCTTCTAATACACTATTAAATACAACAACAGATCATATATAATGCCATAATCACGGAAACGTAATTGAACTTGGACTTGAAGACAAAGGAACTTGATGACAAAACTGCAGTCCTCAGTGGTACATTCAGATCCCTTATCAAATTTATAGAATGATAAATTACCTTTCCGTGATTGTGGCATTATTATATATGATCTGTTGTTGTATTTAACACTGTATTAGAAGGAATAGATATTTAAAAATGTTCATTAAAAAATAAAAATAATCGGTATGAATTAAATTACGACAACAGATGGCAGCACCAAAAATATTTTGGATTAAAATAAAAAATATATTCTATGTTTTTTGGGGTATTAAATTTAGTTTTAATATAATCTAAGCATTGCATTTTATCTTTCAGAAAATATTTCACAATTGTTTGAGCAGAATTTCGGCGAAATATGTGTGCCGCGAAAGTTAGCAAAGCGCGGATAGAGCAGAAGATTTACTGACGCTCACTCTTAAACATGTGGGTCCGTAAGTCCTTCCAAGAGGTTGGTGATAGCGGAAGGAGGGCACGATCCCTGTGGATGCCTCCCCCACTGGTGTTTCGGCATAAATTGGGTGGCTCTTCCCGACCGTAAAAAAAAAAAAAAAAAAAAAAAAAAAAAAAAAAAAAAAAAAAAAAAAAAAAACTGGCCACTCCCACATGGGAACCAATCAACATTCACCTGTTCTCCTAGGAGTACTGTATGGAAAAGTCTGTTCTATATTGAGCAGCACCCATCTTGCCTTCGGGAGCACATAGTATTTTATTATCTTGCATAACACCCAGGAGATACAGCCCATAGAGGCTAGGGGCTGCGTAAAACCGTGTCCAACACAACGAGAGACCGTCCAAACAGTTACCTTAGAACTTTCTGGTAGGTCGGACGGTCTGGGTCTCAACAATCAATTGAAAGTAAGATCTGATGGAATGATTGGTATTCTGGGAATGAAGATATTTGTGCCTGCTGACGGTCCAGTCATTATTGTAGCTTCAATAACATTGTTCATTATTTTTTTTACACACAATCTTGTTCCATTGCATAGTTGAGGAGGATCTAAGTTTCGGAGTAACATGATAGGTGCATCATCCTTCAGGTTCAAAGTACGGGATGGTATTCCTGAAATTTCTAGTGAATTCAAGAATTCTGTTGGGTAATTGACTGCTTGTTTGGTCTCGCATATTGTATCAATAGACTTATAAGTATAAATTAGTCCAGGTAAAAAATGTAATAGTGCATAATTACACACAGTAACATTTTCATTTAAAGGACGCAGAATGACTCTTTCACACAGGTAGTCATGATCGTTGTAATTATCTGTAAAGTGTTGTTGTTGAGACCCAGACCGTCCGACCTACCAGAAAGGTGTAAGGTAACCGCTTGGACGGTTGGTAAGTGCCACCCAATTTAAACCGGAACCCAGTGGGGGAGGCATCAACAGGGACCGTATCCTCCTTCCCCTACCACCAACCTCTCGGAAGGATTTACGGACCCACATGTTTAACGTGTTCGTACTCCGCATGAACACGGTGGCAGTTGTGGCAGCGTGCAAATTCAGCGCGCAAACCACCAGGCTACCGTGCCCGAAATTTGCCAACAGCACGCAGTGTTCCCACGTGGTCACCCACCCAAGCACTAACCGCGCCCGATGCTACTTGACTTCGGTGATCTAACGAGAACCGGTGTTTTCAGCACGGTAAGGCCGCTGGCTATCTGTAAAGTGTGGAAAAACATTGTTTATATGTTCGTCCTTTGTATGAACTTCATGGGCAATTCCTTCCAATGCAATTAATCCAGTTGAAACCGAAAAAATAATAAAAAAAACTGTTTAAAAACGAAAATACTAACTATAAACAACGACTATGAAAAACAGAATGTCAAAACCTTATGTGAAATCACATATTTAGGTTATTTTAAAACAAAAATTGTGAAATTACGGTTAAATTTCACTTATCTTATAAGTAGAGATATTCCAGAAAGAAAATTCAGCCATAGATATGACAAATTTGAATCGCGTTGCCAACAGCAAAATCAAACATTTCCTAAACTCGTATCGTTTTGAGTATTGAGTATTTTATTTTTGACGAAAATATTCAAATATACGAAAATAAATTTTATTTAAATATACGAAAATAAATAAGCATTATAATTAAATCAATACTGTTTGCCTTTATCTTAATATATAAGAATATCAAAAACGTTACTGTAAAGAATCTCCCATTAACACGGTGAATGAATCACGTCCAAGGTTTGTTTACAGTTTATGATAAAATCAATTCTGTTTGTCAAAAAACGTTATTGTAAAGAATGTTCCATTAACATGGTGAATTAATCATGGCAAAAGAATCACGTCCAGAGTTTGTTTACAATTTATAATTAAATCAATTCTGTTTTTCAAAAAAAAAAAAAAAAAGAAAAAACGTTACTGTAAAAAATCTCCTATTAGCATGATGAATGAATCACGTCCAGGGTTTGTTTACAATTTATAATTAAATTAATTCTGTTTGCCAAAAAAACGTTACTGTAAAGAATCTCCCATTAACACGGTGAATGAATCACGGCAAAAGAATCACGTCCAGGGTTTGTTTACAATCTCTCTCCGCTCTCGTAGGGCAATTATCTGCGAGGATGAACTTGGAAAAAAAAATGAAAGCTACTTCAGTTGCTTCAAAGAGCATCACAAATCAAAAAGAAACTTTTTGAGAATATTATAGAGGCAGTTTCTAATCGATAAGGAGGCATTCAATTTTATTTTTACCACTTGTATTAAAAATGTGTCAAATTCAACTTGCGAGAACTTTAGTTATATTTTCGACCGACAGTTGGCGGCAAATGTAGAACTTTACTGTAAAGATTCTCTCATAAATTCACGTCCGGGTTTGTTTACAATTCTACGCTACATTTTACGTTAGATTAGATAAAATTATCAGTTTGTTCCCTTGAGGAGTGGATTGTTCCGGAAGCGTTCCCCTTCAAACATACACTCTGTTTTATTATAAGTAGAGATTTAACATGAAATCGTTGAGGCAGAAAACGTTTGAAAATACATTTTGATAGTCAAAAGTTACTACTCAAGAAAACAAGGCAATAATCATACAGTATAAAAAGCGACCACTGTGTATAACTGCAAGTTTGCATAGGCTTACTTTAAAAGAGAATATATCATACAGAGTATGTTGCACACATCTAGCGGGTGAACAAACACCGCATCATATGAAGTATTCGCACTTATGTCCTTTCTCAATTTTCTTAACTAATTTTTGTAGTCCACTCAACTATTTTAGAGAAAACCCAATTTTTTTAGACAATGCTCCCTTTTTACTAGAATTGTCAACTTCTTTGCTCTGCATCTCTGAAAACAGCAATATATTAATGTTTCAGTACAATATATATTGCCACTAATATTAATTAAATATTTTAAAGAATTTCTACTGAAAGTATAGTATTTTAATTGTTAGAAATACTCAAATATGCCCTTGTTATTACAGACTACCCGCCTCGTTTCAGACGAATCCCCTAAAGATGATACTCGCACAACCTGCTAAAAACGAGACTCCAAAGATAAGATAATTCAAAATCAGGAAATCCTAAAGATACTTTTCCAAACCTAGAATTTTCTACATTTAGGTACTCTCCTTACAGACGGATTTGCGCTTATTAACTTGGCCAATTGTGGCTTATAGCAAGTTTTCTGACTGTAGTTGCAGGTACAAAACCGGGATGTTATCTGCATCCATGGATGCAATATGAGCCAAACCCTCTTAAAGAAGATGATTAACGAACCCATAGATCTGAAAGCCACTGATTGGAAATTTGTTGTATTCTGCTCGTTAAATTTTACTATATGAGTATAATTTAGCTAACTTAAACTTGAGTAAAGAATAAAATTCGCTTTTTAATATACAGGGTGGTCGTAAAAAAACTTCCCCGATATATGATCCCCTAGCGGCCTATCCGCTCAACCAATCGAAAGGAAATTTCAGATATTGTTATTTGAAGGTATGCGCTCGAGATTGTGATGATTTCAAACAATAAAGCTCTCACGGTTACAGTGAAAAAATTTCGAAATTTTCGAATGGCAACACCCACTTTTTCCCTGCGCAAATTGATTAGCACATTGAAAAACCATACATATGGCGTTGGAGCGATACACGTATGACGAAAATTGGCGACGTAAAACGTTTGCAAAAAAAGAGCATTGTAAAGGACCAATGACAACACGAGAGGTGAGGGAAAAACTTTTATTGGAATTACAAGTTTTCAACGTGCCCACCTTCGCAGACGATAACGCATTGTATACGGGAGATTGTTGACAAAAATGACGAACGTAACATCGCAGGAGGAATCTGTATAACTTCACGTTTTATGGCATCCTTCAAATCTGACAAATCTCATGGATTTGATGTGTACTCCTTAGATTTCAGATAACCCCAGAACCAGAAATCCATCGGAGTGAGGTCGAGGCACCGCGGTGGCCACGAAACTGCAAAGTTACAGGAGTACCCTATCACCAAAGTTCTGGTGTAGCACTTGTCGAACACATGTAGCGACGTGTGGAGGAGCACCATCTTGCATCCATATAATGTCATTAACTACATTTCGCTGCTTCAATACTGGAACACTTTTTTATACCGTGGACCTGCGATGGAGCACGTTTGCATACCATTGGAAGTAACCTCTTCGAAGAAGTACGGACCGAGAACGAATGTGCTTGCGATGCCGCACCACGTAGTCACTTTAGCTTCGTGTAAAGACACTGTTGCCACATCTTGAGGATTTTCGTCAGCCCAGTGAACGCAGTTCTTTGAGTTTACGTTCCCAGTTAAGGACAAATGTGCCTCATCCGCCCATAATATCCGCAGCGGCCACATGTTATCTTCATCATATCTGATGAGGAAAAAATTCGCAAACTCGACACGCTGTTGTTGGTCTCTAAGTTGCAACATCTTGATGCGCTGTAATCGATAAGGAAACATTCGCAAAACAGAGCGCAGAAGCTTGAGGACTGTGGTTTTCGGTACATCCAAATTGCGGGCAACACTTCTTGCAGTACGCAATGGACCTGCAGTAGTCGTATTATGCACTTTCGCAACAACTTACACAGGAACAGATGGTCGTCCGGATCGCGGTCTATCACATCTGCATCCAGTTTCTTAAAAATTTTTACCAAATCACGTACAGTTCGTACGGAACATGGGTCTCGTCTTAGCTTATGATTTCGCCGATAAACTCGCACTGCTTCGGCAGCATTTTCCTCGTTCAGATAAAACAGCTTTATCAATTCACCTCGTTGTTTTCCTGTAAGTGTCATCTTGTTGGCACGTTCGAACACCTGATTGAAGAAACAATTTTCCCACACTGCTTATTAAAGGTTTTCCCACAAGCAATGCTTTGCACATGGTGTTCCTCGATTGGTGCTTCTACTGTATATCCCTGTGAATTATGCAAAGTGCGTCAATGCACCTCCTCTCTGTGTTGTCATTGGTCCTTTACAATGCTCTTCTTTGCAAATGTTTTACGCCGCCAATTTTCGTCATACGTGTATAGTTCCAACACCATTTATGGTTTTTCAATACGCTGATCAATTTGTGCAGGAAAAAAAAGTGGGTGTTGCAATTTGAAAATTTCAAAATTTTTTCACTGTAACCGTAACCGTGAGAGCTCTATTGTTTGAAACCATCACAATCTCGAGCGCATACCTTCAAATAAGAATATCTTAAATTTCCTTTCGATTGGTTGAGCGGATAGACCGCTAAGGGTTCACATATCGAGAAAGTTTTTTTATGACCACCCTGTATTTATTCTTCAGATGATAATTTACAAATAACTGAATAGGAAATGAATAAAATGTTTAATATGTCTACATGAAATGTTTAACATGACTTTCTTCTCTGGTTAAATGACTACCAAGTCTTCTCCGGCATTCATCGCGGAAGCAATTCCTAAAAGAATAAAATTACGTTCCCACAATGTTTTCATTCAAAGCGTGCATACCAATGATTATCGCGGTTAAACTTAGCGCATCTTGTATACCCCTCTGATGGAACACTGTACTTAATCTTGCTGAAGACACCATGGATTGAAAAAACTCAGTTCCAGAAATATTGGTCATGAACAGTTGAAACCAGAATAAGATATTTGAGTCTATGCAGACCAAAATAGTCTGCATAGATACATACATACACATGCTCTATACATAACATATAGAGTTCGATGGCATAGACTTCAATCTCTTATTCTGGTTAACTTAAGGGTGGGCGTCAGTAAATCTTCCCTATCCGCGCTTTGCTATCTTTCGCGGCACACAGTTTTCGCCGAAATTCTGCTCAAGCAGTTGCGAAATATTTTCTGAAAGATTAAATGCAATGCTTAGATTATATTAAAACTAAATTTAATACCCAATAAAACATAGAATATATTTTTTATTTTAATCCAAAATATTTTTAGTGCTGCCATCTGTGTTCGAAATTTAATTCATACCGATTAGTTTTATTTTTTTAATGAACATTTTTAAATATCTATTCCTTCTAATACAGTATTAAATACAACAACAGATCATATATACTAATGCCACAATCACGGAAAGACAGTATCTCATTCTATAAATTTGATAAGAGGATCTGAATGTACATCACTGAGGACTGCAGTTTTGTCTTCAAGTTCCTTTGTCTTCAAGTTCAAGTCCAAGTTCAATTACGTTTCCGTAATTGTGGCATTATTATATATGATCTGTTGTTGTATTTAATACTGTATTAGAAGGAATAGACATTTAAAAATATTCATTAAAAATATGAATTAAATTACGACAACAGATGGCAGCACTAAAAATATTTTGAATTAAAATAAAAAAATATATTCTATGTTTTATTGGGTAATAAATTTAGTTTTAATATAATCTAAGCATTGCATTTTATCCATTAGAAAATATTTCGCAACTGTTTGAGCAGAATTTCGGCGAAAAATGTGTGCCGCGAAAGTTAACAAAGCGCGGATAGGGCATAAGATTTACTGACGCTCACCCTTAAAATATTGAAGACATCTTCTACCAAAATTTCTGTAACCGCGTGTCAGACTAAGTCTGATGACTCCTTCTAAATGAAGTATTGATTAGCCAAGAGAAAATTTAAAATTTGAGTTGACAAACAATGGCAGTTAATGCAAGCTCGAGTGACAAAAAGAACACATTATTCGTTAAAAAAAAAACACTAAATGGCAGACAAATTTTATTTGCATAAGCATATTGTGATAAGGAAATAGATGAACTTCTGCCGTGATGAATTAGAAGCAATCAAAAGTATGGGTAAATTGTTTTTCTATATTTTAATTAAATATAATTTCGGAAATAGAGATCAACTAACCCTTCAACCTGTTCTTTGGTAAGGGTCGCTATTCTCTGGAGAAATGCAAAAGAGTGGTTATAATTCAGAGACAAGGACAGCCCAATGACTAAGGTACGAAGACATAACAAAGTGGGAAATCTGAGATCAAATTACGACGCTCGACCGTAATTATATAATTTTCAATGTAGTCGAAGAACGGTACATAAATGCTAAAACCGAAGAAGGAATAAAAAAATCTCAATTGGCTTGACGTTGCCTACATAATTTAGACATGAACAGTCTAATAGAGGAGATTGAAAAGGAACTGACACGCGTTTGTCGAAAAAATAGAACATTCTCCCTATGAGAAAACTAATGCTCCAAAGTGGAACATCGAACTTGCCGTTAAAGATAGCAGAATCAGAGCGTTTAGAAAACTGTTACACAGAAAGCGTGAATTCGAGCTAAGACTGACTGTCATGTAAAATGAAGTTTAATTAATCTTTTTCAGCTTACAAGAAAAAAAATTGTAAAAGCAAAGGATATAAGTTTTAAGAAACAAGTTGAAACTGTATTAATCACGAATTCATTTGAATTTTCCTATATATTGGGAAGGAATGAAAAGAAAAGAACTTGCGAGATTCAATAAAATCCGATGTTGATGGAACGAATACACAGTCAATTGGTAGGAGAGGTGATTAAGCATCACTTCCTTAAAATGATTCATTAAATGAAGTGATTTTGGAAGAAGGGGAAGACTACCCTTTTCTACGGAAGAAATGGAAGATGCTATAAAAGAAATGGCTGTAGGAAAAGTGCCGAGTAGAAATGGCTGGATCTTGGACATCATCAAGGAATTATATTGTGCGGATAAAGGTACCAAAGAAGGGAAACGCTTGGAGTTACCATCGTCATGTAGACCGATATTTTTACTTTCAATTTGTGGGAAATTAGACGATAACATGAATACAAAGTTCTTGTCATATCATCTTGAAGCCAATAGTCAAGTAACAACCAATGATGATTCAGGAGGAGAAGAAGAACGGCTGATGCTATTCAAGCAATGATTTTGTAAATTAACAAAAATAAAAATAAGGGAAGTAATAGGTGTTATATCATTAGATATAGCTAATGCTTTTAACAGCGTAAGGTGGGAAAATGTCTTGGCTCTTTTCAGTAATTGGCCGAGTCTAGATCTTGAAAAAAGGACAAAGTTGACGAAAAGGTGGGAAACTTTCAAATTAAATTAGCGGGATATACGAGAGCAAAAAGGGAATTGAAAATTGGAGTCCGAAAGGAAATATATCTGAAAAATACAGAAAGATTGATAAACTATTGTACAAACTCCCATTTGGCACAAAAATTTGGGATATATAAACAAGAAGCTATTATATAGATACAACGCATTGCGTTATTGAACATAACTAAATGTTGCAAAACGGTGTCTAAAGAAGCACTTGGAGAGCTGTCTACACTGCATCCCCTTGACATTAAAACGAGAGTGAAGTCAAGATCTATAAAATATATCAAGAGGAGGAAGAGATAGAGATTGGAAATATCAAGACTCAGTATGAAGACGTGGAAATTGAGAAAAAAGTGAATTAGTTCCTTCCAAGAAGTATCCAGTGGAACTTAGCAAAAGAAAACGACAGGTATTGTATACATACAGATGACTTCAAGATGGCAAGAAAGGTCAGATGTGCCTGCGTAGTATAACATAACCAGAGACAATCTATAGATTAAATGATACCACAATGTACAATATGGAACTCTACGCAAATCGATTATGAATTTCTAAAGAGCAAACAACAGGTAAAGAATGCGATGAAAGAATGTACCAGAATGTGACCAGTGGAGCTCCAGTGTCAAGAAGAGACCATTGTACAGACCATAGGCACCGACTACGGGGGGGGGGGGGGGGGGGCACAGGGGCACCAGTCCCCGCTTAAATTTCTCAGAGGGTGCAAAGCCCCCTCTGAGAAATTTTAAGATATTTTTTTAAACTTCACTTTTTACTAAAAACCAGAAAAGCTATTTTCATTTATTAAAACAGAAAAAAAAATCCTATAAACATAAATGTTCCATTTCAATTCAGTCTTGTTCACATCTTCCTTACCACAGGGCAGAATGAAATTGCATATTTTAAATTAATACATTGGAGAAAATCCATAACGGAAGAAGATATGGAGATCCAATATTAGGATATAGAGGAAGCGGTAAACCACCAAGCAAAACCTTGGATGGAAAGAGCATAAATTGGGACATCAACTACCCAATAGCAAGAATAAAGATCTTTACTGACGGATCAAAGATGAATAACAGAGTGGGGTGTGCCTTCGTCATTTATCATTACAGTATATAACGCGGTACAGTATATACGCAACAGTATATACCGCGGAAATTTTTGCTGTTTATAAAGCAATCGAGCAAGTTTATACAGAAAAATATAGCGAGGCACATATATTCACAATCAACCTTGTTGTCTTTGAGTTCCTGTAATATCCATAATAGGATGACTGGATTAATTAAAGATAAAGTTATCAACTATAAAGGTGGAATACACCTTCACTGGGTAAAAGCCCACGTAGGCATTTGTGGAAATGAGGAAGCCGATACTAAAGCAAAAAGTGTTACTCAATTAAATGACATAGATTATGCATTTAAATCAACAAAAGACCAAGTTAAAGATTTGATCCATAAGCACAGTATCAAGAGTTGGCAAGACAGATGGGACTCAATCGAAGAGAGAGAAGGAAGAGTCTTCCACTCTCATATACCTGAGATTTCTATTAAAAGAAATATGGGAAATTTCTATATAAATCAAGTACTGACCGAACACGGCTGCTTCAGAAAATACCAACAGAGATTTTTGGGTAAATCAAAAATTTGATTTTGCGAGAAAGGTATAGGAACTGCTAAGCACAGTATTTATGAATGTGACATGTGGAACAATATTAGAACTATGTATTTCCCAAAAAACTACAAAGAAGTTACATTGGTTAACTATGGACCAAAATCTAAGAAAGGCGTAGTGCAAATAGTTGCCAATTTCTCTCAAAAGAGATGGACTCGTGATTGTAGCTATTTGGAGTGTACAGGTTTTTATGCGTTTGGTGATATCTAGTATTGGCATTTTAGCCATCTTACAAGTCTAAGATTTTATTGTAAATACGTTTATATAGTTTTAGTACATGTTTTAATAGGTGGTTTGAGACAAGATGTAAATTGGATCGTGTTAAGTATACATGCATTCCAAATGGATATTGTACTAAGACCAAAAGTGCTTGAAATTCCTATGTACTTGTAATTTTGTTGTAAAATTTTGAATAATGTAAATTCTGTAAAATGCAGGATGCTTTAATTAATGATGTAAAATTCCAGATTTTATGTTTGATATATAGAGTACAATCTATTTCTATATCTCTATATTAGAAGATGTAATATGATGGAAGGTATATATTTTATTTTGTATTTATTTGCTTTATTTTGTATTTATTTGCTATGTATTTGCAGCCTGTAAATGGCATTTGTAGGAGTAAGTTGTTCCATTTCTTTGTCAATAAAGACGTTGTTGATTTCCAGTTCAGGAGATGACTCCCTCCAGATTGCGGGTTTTTTGTTTGGTTTGCGGTTTTGGGCCGTTGTTTGTGTTTGTGGACTTGAGGGGATTTCTGTGAGTGCTGTTTTTTTCCACCGCGGCTCTGGCGGCTTGTGTGCGGAGTGTCTTAAGTGTGCTACCGCAACGATGGAATTATCTTTACCGGATACCTTCGGGTAGGGCGGTATACTTTAAAGGTTACCACAGGGCCATAAACTATCTCGCACACAAACCAAGTTCCTCTTTACCCCCAGGAAACATGTTTACGCTAATGACAAAAACACATGGCTACCAGAACCTTTTTGATTGACCACTTCGTTTAAAGATAAAAAGGAATATTGACAGTCATGAGAATATTCGATCGGCTATTCCAAATAGTAGCTGTCTCCAGTAATAATTATAAATGACTACCACGAAGTATGGATGACATATTTGCTCTACTGTGTACCAAACATCTGTCATTTGTAATTGGTTCTCGATTATATATACCCGTCACCAGTACCATCGTTTCAGGTGGTATTGTGTATATTTGTATATCTGTTTGAAGTTGCGAACCCCGCGAGTAGCTTTGTCCCTGTGAATGCCAGACGTTTGTTAGCCATCAACACCCAGTCGTTTGAGACCAGATATAGTTATAAATTACGAGAAAATAGAAAATACCAGATTCGTAAGAACTTCGTGGGAAAATGGTTTTTTGTTTTTTTGTTGGAGGACTTGGCATATGTTTTCAACTGGTGTGGTGGCCTCAGATGAATGACGTTTGTAGTGTTGAATGGCAGTGTGATGTTTGGGTTCTGTTCATTTCAGTTTGTGATGAAAAAAGAATTCGATATTTTTGTGCTATTTGTAAACGTTTTTCGGTTTATAATTAAGAAAACATACTTATTTCTCAAGGATAAATTAGAACAGTAACAATTTCTTCTTGCATGAGAAATCCCCAAACTGCTGAAAGACCTGCATATTATATTAAAAATCATTTAGATGTTGATCTAAGCGCAGCACTATATGGTAAATATATATGGTATAATGGCTCTGCAAATTTGCACTGATAGATGTTTTTGAATTAAATAATATATCTATATTAGAGTTTCCGTTTAAAAGTCTCGGCAAAACATGGCATTGCTACAATTTTACTAAAAATGGGATATTTTCAGAAATAGCTGCATTCAGTTAGGTATCATTTGATGGGAAAAATCCCAGTTTGGTGAAAAATGTCGCTAGTCATGTTGTTGCTCCAAGCTGTTCATTTATACTTTTATGTGTTCTTAACGAAACTTGTTTTTACATAGTTTACACAACTGATGGAATGTAATTTATAGAAATTTATATGCGACGAAATGTTAAGGTTTCGTCACATATCCTAACTCCGCCAACGGCCGTACCGTGCTGAAAACACCGGTTCTCGTTAGATCACCGAAATCAGGCAGTATCGGGCGCGGTTAGTACTTGGTTCTCGTTAGATCACCGAAATCAGGCAGTATCGGGCGCGGTAAGTACTTGTGTGGGTGACCACCTGGGAACACTGCGTGCTGTTGGCACATTTCAGGCGCGGTAGCTCGGTGGTATGCGCACTGGATTTGCACGCTGCCACCGTGTTCATGCGGAGTACGATCACGTTAAACATGTGGGTCCCTAAGTCCTTCCGAGAGGTTGGTGGTAGGGGAAGGAGGGTCCCTGTGGATGTCTCCCCTACTGGGTTCCGGTCTAAATTGGGTGGCACTTCCCGGCCGTCTAAACAGTTACCTTATACCTTTCTGGTGGGTCGGACGGTCTGTGTCTCAACAACAACATATCCTAACTCCAAATTTGATTTTTATTGTTTTTCAACTTATTATATTTTACCCTCTATGGGTGTGGGCCAAGCTCGTATACTAACTCCGAGATTGGTTCAGGAGAAACGGACTATGATCGTCCTTTTCAACTTCGGTCCATCATGCGCATTATTGATAGCGAAAAAATTAAATGTAATGGACCCGGATTACGTGAAGTCTCTAAAGATCCCACCGGCCATATCCGTATATAGTGTGGTTAATAAACAATATGCTGGAGAGCATTACGGGACAGACTCTTGTAGTGCCTTGTAGCCCCTCCCCCCACACACACTTTCAAGCCCCAATTGCTCCTCGAAGGGAGAAATATGCAATACGTAGACGATATGGTATCTAGCAAGTCAACGAGAGAGTGAGTTTTGGAGTCTAAGAGCTCAAGTTGATTAACTGGTAAACTAAAGTAGCGCAGGCCTAAAAGGTTTTTGTAAAACTTTATCGTACAATAAATAAAACTGCTAATTTCTTTCTTTCGACCTAGACCGTCCGACCTACCCGAAAGTATAAGGTATCTGTTTAGATCGCCGGGACAGTGCCACCCAATTTAGACCGGAACCCAGTGGGTGCGACTTCCACAGGGACCGTACCCTCTTTTTCCAACCACCAACCGCTCGGAAGGACTTTTGAACCCACAGATTTAACGTATTCGTACTTTGAACAAGGGGCAGTTTGGACAGAGCCGGGAATCGAATTCGGGTCTTCCGAGTACAATCCCCGTGCCTTAACCACTGGGCTATCCCACCCCAAAACTGCTGCTTGTAAAACGTTAACTTACAAACATTCCTTGAAGAAGCAGACATATATCAGTTAGGTGACTAAAGTTGCCTCAATGGCATTATAAGCCTCCTTCCTTCAAGCTAAGATAACAGTATGGGCCCTTAGCAACCACTAAGAACGGACTGCCGTTCGTTGGGCAGTTCGGTCTTAGTAGTTGTTAAGGTTGTATATTTTTCTTTTGGCCTAAAGTAAGGGGCTTATAACGTCCTCGAAACAAATTTAATCACCTAACTGATATACTTTTGCTTTCTTCAAGGAAGTATTGTAAGTTATTATATAGAATATTATACTTCAAGGAAGCATTGTCAGTTATTATATATTATACAGAATTCAACTTTGAATCTTTTGTATAACTTTGTCGAATTGTGCCCCCCCCCCCCCCCTCCTGAGATTTTGAAAACTCGACGCCTATGGTATAGTCATATCCCATCTGTAAATATCAATTGAAAATATGGAACTTTTATATTAATCAATGTTAAAAATTACATGCTGTTTACCGCTCATTATATCTCCCAAGCTCGCTTGCCAAGCTGTTTCGTTACACGTGCATCCTCGAAAACAAATAGAGCGTTTCGCCAGAATTCTCATAAACAATTACGAATTGTTGTTGAAAACGCTGTTGCCATTCAAAAGAAGTAAAATTTAATTGAAGCTCTAAAAAATTAATGTATTCCCAATTGTTTAAATCAAATGTAAATATTATTTCTTCAAATGACAACAACGTTTTCAACAATGAAAGTTAAATAATTTAAATATTAGTTCTTTTGAAATGGCAGCAACGTTTTCCATAATGGAAGATTAGATTTTGAAGATAAATGAAAGGAAATATAATATTCTAACAAAAATAGTGTAAACATATTTTTTTTCTTCAAAATTGCAAAATAGAAAATTTTATTCTGATTGTAAGGAGTAGAGGAGGGGGGGGGGGGTGCATATGGCAATATATTCTAAATCATTATACAAAATTGCAAATCATATGATACTGCAGGTGCGGCGCTAGTCTTGACAGAAAATCTCTCAATTTTAAAAGAATTTTGGTCAGTGGTGGCTGTACCTAGTTTTTTTTTAATACAGAGAGATTTATTATTGTGAGAAATCGTTTTAAAAATATTTATACATCCCCTGTAGGAAATGAATACATATTTAATGTAATCAATACAAAATTAATTTCATTCAGTAGAAAAGTATTTCAGTTATTGCATTAAGGGTTCTTCAATGACGTCAGCATTTGCTCTTGAAACTTGCCTATATCATCTTCAGGCAGACATTCTCTTAATACAGAGTTAAGTAATTCCCAACTTTGTTTCTCGGCCAAACAGTAACAAAATGCTTTTCCATACTTCGATCTTAAAAACATTATTTTCTCGTCATGTGTTACATGTTGCCAGATACGTCGAAATCTTTCTATATTTTGAATATTAAGTGTCCTTTTTTTAATCATAAGGTATAGTAATGCAACGGGATTTGTAGCTGATTGATTAATGCTGCTAAATACATACCGCTTGAAATGATCAGGAGTTTCTTCCAATAGCTTTATCATTAAATCGCCATAAACGTAATCGACATAACCTATTATTCTGATACTACAGGCCAATTCATCAGCATAGTTGTACGCTAGGGTTAATAAAAGATTTCCGTATATTTCGACGGGTAAAGTGTTCCACAGCTCTTTAAGAATTGGAAGCAAAAGATCCAAGTAAGGCCATTGTAGAAAGCATAAAAGTATGTTTTCGTGTGAGTCTTCCATGACTAGCTTGAAAAATGCTACCCTTTGTTCTTTCGACATCTGCGTCAATACAAAGCATAACATGTCGGTGTAAGGTTCCGGTGAAGATAGTTGATTATAACACATAGTATACTTTGCTAGTCCGGTATAGAAGCTTGACAGTTCTGCTATGTTAATCGGTATATTTCTCACTCGATCCCAGTAGTGTAACACAGTTGACCTTGATACGTCTATTAATGCTGATGCAAAAAAATTGTACCAAAATCCATTCTCAATTGTAGGAAATCTAATCGGCATTCCACTCGCTATGCAAGACCATATCTCAGATAATGCAGATTCTCGATAACCCCACATCATACGGCAGAATAAGAAATGGTCGCGGAGTTTAGTTGAAAGTTGATTCCAAAAGGGAAACATGACGTCATCTAAACCATGCGCACATGCAATTTTATAGCGTTTGCAAAGTGGAATTCTTTCATTGTGGACTAAGCGTTCTGCAATCTTCTTTTCGTCCAATCTCCCTTCCACTGTCCAATCGGAGAGAGTCAAAAGACTATCTGCAAAACGAGGAGATATATTGAAATTTTCTTGTCGCCTATTCCAATTGAACAACTGCAAAGCGATAGACCGAAAGCGAACATTCAATAGATTCCTTAACGCAAGAGAAAGAGCTAATTTCTCGCAAATGTCAGCCGATCGCTGGCTAATCATAGTGTTCCATTGAATTATTTTCTCGAGCCTATCATCACCCAGTCTTAGTAATTCAGACCCAAATATGATGTCATTCTTTAGTTCCATATTTTGACATAATTGAATGGCTGTCTTCGTAAGGGCCTGCTCTTTGAGTGAGGGCGGGGCCTTGATATAACCGTCAATCATTTTTTCAGAAAAGTTCAGCTTGAATGCACTCATTCTCAATTTTTCTACCTTTGAGCAAAATATTAGGCAAATGGATATGTTGTACAATCAATCAAGATTTTTGCGGTTTCGATAACCTGAAAATGAAATAAGGAAAAATTAGTTAATTAAAGGATAATAAGTATCTCCACTCAATTGAATGACAACAAAAATTCGTAGTAAATTGCATAATAATAAGAATTGGTACCTATGTATTAGCCCAATGAGGACTCAAAATCTTTCATAATTTGCTAAATTATGCACGAATAACTAACTCACTGTAACTATATTTTAGCAACACTTCCTAGTGGCGAGAAATTTGTTAACGTTCTTTTGAAAAATCGATTTGAGTAGATTATATATTGTCTTACGTAAACGTTTAATTCTGTCGCCAAAATTTAACAAGGTAGTTGAGTTAATGTGTATGTACAACAGAATCATTGTACAAAATAAAAGTAAATGTAGCATTTTTACTTTTTACTTTCCCTGCAATGGTAATGTATAGGGAAAGTATTGTAATCATGCCGAAAATCGCAGCTCGAGTTTTCGACAGATTATACGTTTCAAGACCTCTAGAATACGAAAAAACTAATTTTAGCGTGACGTCTGTGTGTGTGTGTGTCTGTCTGTGCAATGTATGTATCCACTCTGATAAACTTTTTGACTCTGATTCAAGGATTACCATTCCTAGTTGGCAACATATAAATAGAATCATTCTATTTGGAATAACATATTATATAAAAACATATTATATATAAAATATTATATAAAAATAGAATATTAAATAAAATGTTCCTTTCATATATTTTCCATACAACACATGATATATGTAAAAAGAGTAAAACAGAACAAAAAAAAAAAAAAAAACGACCATTCAATATTGATGGATCTGTGCATCCAGAAATCAACCACTTTTTCAATGATGTCTGTGTATATTGTCTGTCTGTCCATCTGTAGACGCGATATCTCTCGAACAAATTGAAAGAAACTTGATACGATTATTTCCACTGAAAGTCATCAGAGGCTTTTTTATTTTCAGATTGATCAGGCCATCAATTTGACGTCATTACTATATTAACCTAGCCGTTGTACTCAGTGGTGAATTTACTGTGGAAGAATGAAGATTAAGTTTCTGACCCCGATTAAATACATCCACCCCCGTAATCCTTCCTTTTCAAATTTTATGCAAATTACTTTTATATAAAATTTTAAGAAGTTAAATAAGATGTTTGAAAAAGTGTAATACATAAGATTTGGCAAACGCCTCCCCCCTCCCCTCCAATTATTTTCCTGCCTACGCTACTGAACAATTGCTACACTCAACATGTTCAATAGTTTTTGTGCTATGCTATACATCGTGTACACAGCTTTTTGTACACTGTTACTTATCCGTCAATCAAAATTTGGGTATAAGGTATGGTTTTTCATAGAAATTTCGTATTTGAAATTTTGATGATAAAACACGTTATAACAACTTTTGAACACACAACACAGATGGGCTCTAAATATCTTAGAAATGTGTTCAGGAGTTATAGAAATATACGTATCAGTCTGTCAAGATCTAAGATATAGTTTCGAGATATTTCGTATTTCAGATTTTATTGAAAAAAACACGTTATACGAACTCCTGAACACATTTCAGCTGCAGTCCTATGAAAAGTGATTGCGGGCCCTAAGGCTATGGCTCCTTCCCCTAATTAGACCGGATTTCAGCCTCTTCTCGTCTGTCCTGTTTGTCTGACCTCATAAGATACCATTCTTCGTAGATAAATAGACGTCTGAGGCTTTAAAATGTGTTCAGGAGTTATGGAAACATACTTAAATCTAAATATTAGGTATTGTTTTACTAGAAATTTTGATTAAAATATACGTTATACGAACTCCTGAACACATTTCATCTGCAATCCCATGGAAAGTGACTGCAGACCCCTGGGCCCCTCCCTGTGAGCAGAGCCAAAGAGCTAGAATCACGATTACTCATTGACTACACCTCGAAGAGCAGAGCTGACTTCAGCCCCCTCTCGTCCTTCCTGTTTGTATGCCTGACCTTTTTTCTTATCCGTCGAGTGAGTAAAATTCGGGTATGAGGTATAGTTATTCCCAGAAATTTAGTATATAATGTTTTGATGATAAGACATGAGCAGTTACTAATAGAACTTGTCTTTTGATCAAAAATGGTTAATTTTGGGTAAGACCATTTCACTTTCAAAGCACTCAAATTCTAAAAGTCTTTACATTTCAACTGTTTTAATTTTCAGCTAGACAAGAATTTTGATTTCTAACATTCAATTGGGGATGGGTGGGTGGGGGAATGGTACATTGTAAATATATATATATATATATATATATGGCACAGTGTGTGCCTTCGTCATGTGTATGTCAGATTAGTGAAAATTAAAAAAAAAAAAAAATCTAACTGGCCAGGATTGAAACGTTATATTTTTGTGGCCTTCCATCCGAAAGATTAGTTAGATGAAAAATACTTCGGTCATTTTTGAGGTTGCTGATCAGCGGAATTTATCGATAGATCTTATTTTCAGCTATGCAAAAATGTTTTGAATATTCGATGGGGGGGGGGGGGGGTAGGAACACATTGTAAGAAAGTGTCTCTCTCTCTATATATATATATATGTAAATATATATAAATAAAAATTGAAATATTTTAATCGAAAACTATGCATAAACTAGGGAAAGTACATAAAAACCCATCTCTAGCATATCTGTTACATATAAGTAATTATAGACCAAGACTAAGGATAAAAATAGAAGGTAGCTTATCAGTATAATGGAAAGGGGATGGTGGAAGATGAGTATACAAAAATCATAATTAAAAAAGTATATATATATAAATATATATAAAATAAAAAAGCAAACAGGGCAAAAATGAGAAAAGGCAATAATAAATAGCTCAAGATTGAAGATCAAGACATGGAGAACAATCAACTGAAACTTCACAAAAAACGGCGGTTAGTTCGAAATTGCATTCTCGGCAAGACAGCCATACAATTCGAATTAAAACCGATAGAATAGCCAGTTTCTGACAATGGCGATAGTATTTACCTATGGACACCATTGGAACTGTCTACTGGCTAATGGAAGGACAAATAATAAAAACCAAGTGAATAATAAATATATAAATATATATATATATATATATATATATATATATATATATATAAATATATAATCCAAGAAAAAGAAGATTTAAAGGAACTTGGGATAACCAAATGCTTTGCATTTAATGGTTGGGGAGGATTGCGACTCCCCCTCCCGTTTAAAGCTGCTTTTCCAGCCTAGGCAAACGCTCACGGTACCAATGCAAAGCAAAGGTTGGTCCCCAATGCGTGCTAATACGAAGGCACCCGGATACGGAAGAACAAGACCAACCAAACAGAAGGAAACTGGACCAAAAGTGAATCCTGCCCAACTCGCTATCATATATATGTTCATTTTACGCATGCGTGCAATCTTAGCAGGTACGCATAAACTTTATTTACTTGCAAATTGAAGTAAACTGTCAAAATCTACATGATCCTTGAAAATCGATCTATAGCAATCCTTTAAGAAATATATAGGATAATGTTTATATAAAGCCTCTGTTATGATTTTAATATTGCTATTATTGCAATCTTTTTTAAACGTGTTGTAAATTTGATTTCTCTTGAAGTGTCCGAGTATGATATTTCTGAAAGTATTTTTGGTAAGATTTGTTTTCCAATCGATGAGATGATTTATCTTCATTTTATATAATTCTCTTTTGTCGTATAACGTTGTATAATGACCATATAGTCCATGTTTTTTTATTGAGATGTCCAGAAAATTTACTGCTTCATTTTCTTCTTTGCTATTTTCTATTAATTCCAATTCCGGTGGGTAAAATGTGAAATCGAAATTGGTGGTGGTTTCATAACTCCCCAATAGCACATCGTCAACAAACCGGAAATATGGTATCTCTGACAAAATATGGGTTCCTTTTTCATATGTTGAGAGGTAAATATCGGCCAAGATTGATGAACAGGCTCCTCCCATTGGGATTCCCTTTATTTGTCGGTAATAATTATTTCCGTTATATAGAATATTTTCTTTTAATACCAGTTCAATAAGATCAAGGTATCTTCGATAAGTAATAAAATCCTTCAAATCATATTCTTCATGTAATTTTTCCAAGATTGAGTATAAATTAGATAAATCAATGTTGTTAAATAGGTCGCGGAAATCAAAGCTTTTAAAACATATATTTTTATTACAATGTTTTAATCGATCGATAACTTCTACTCCATTTTTGATCATGACATGATTCTGTTTTTTGATGTTTTCCACCACAAACTTGAGGATGTTCAATAGTCGTTTATTAGCTATTGTCAGATAGGATCCACAGCCAACGGTAACTGTACGGAATTTTACAGGCTCTTTATGCATCTTTGGAATGAGGATTAAATATGGAAATTTAACAGTTTTAATTTCATTACCGATTCGCTTGTACAAAGCCTTAATCGTATTGGATAGAACATTCCCATTATTATGTAAAGGGGTGTACATAGTACTGTCTAGATAGCAGTAATATATATATATATATATATATGGCCCAGAATGTAGCTGTATCATGCGTCACAATTTAGTGAATAGTAAACTAGCTACAACTAAAATGTTCAATTTTGCTGGGCTTTATTCTAAGAGTTTAGAGTAAGGAGGGTACGGTCTTTAGTTGCCTTCCCCATTTGATTTCGGTCTAAACTGTATAACACTGTTCTGGTTTCCCAAACAATTTTAGCTTATACTTTCTGGTAGATCGGATGGTTTGGGTATGAATAAAAGAAGTTTGTAGCATCAGAAATTTGACGAAAACGTGCTTATTGGTCAAAGCCTTTATAAAAAAAGGTATAAAGTATTTATCCAATAATTTTTGTATTCAAAAAATTAATGTACAGAAACGTTATAAGGACATCTGCCCACTATAGAAGAACATTCTTACATTGGATTCAATATTTTAATATTCGGTTTAGGGGGGGGGGGGGGCGCACATTAATAAACTTATTTTTTTCGAGGATGAATTATTTTAATTTTTTCCAATGTTTGGGGGGAGAACACTGTTTTACATAATTTTTCAGAATTTTTAAGAAGGAGAGGGTAGAGTGACGGAATAACATTCGATTTAAAGAGGGGTGGGGGGTGGGGGTCATATTTATATATATATGGCCCAACGTGTATTTGCGTCATGTGGTATGTGAATAAAAATTTCAAAAACATCAAACTGGCTATGGCTGAAATGTTCAATTTTCCTGGCCTTCAATCCAAGAGGTTAGGGGAAGGATTGTACGGTCTCAATAGCTGAACACACCCATCTGATTCCTCTGGTTGCCCAAACAATTGGAAGAAGTTTGTACCGTACAAATGGGTTCAGGAGTTCAAAAATCGTGCTTCTTCCTCAATCAAGACCGTTGATTTTCAATGGATATTCGGCTAGTATAGCACTAAATGCAGAAAAAGAATCCGATATCTCTAGGACGACTTTCGATAATTTCTAAATTGTGTCCATTCATTTGAGGTTAAAAGTATGTATATGTATTACAAGCATGTAAAAGTATGGTATAGACCCTGTGGTTGCCACACCCATTAGGTTCCAGTCTAAATTGGGTGGCACTGTTCAGACAACCCAAACAGTCACTTTACAATTTCTGGTTTCTCGAATGGTCTGAGTAGGGAAAAAACAGTTCCTGATCGTAGACATGAATCCAGGAGTGTGCTTATTCGTCAATTAAAATCCATTTTATTTTTGTTTTGTTGTTACTGTGTGTTGAAAGCCCAGACCACACGACCAACCCGAAGGTTTATGGTTGCTGTTTGTGTGGTAGGGTTGTTGTTACTGCGTGTTGTTGTTGAGACCCAGACCGTCCGATACCAGAAAGGTGTAAGGTAACTGTTTGGACGGTCAGGAAGACTTTGTAAAAACGTGTCTGTGTGTGTTAAAAACGTGTCTGTGTGTGTTAAAAACGTGAATATCATACAGGAATTAAAGATAGCACATGCTAATAGATAAAATAACGTAGAAGCAGAAAATTTACATAGAAATAATGAGAGTTCTTTGATGACCGCAATGTGGAAACAATTATTTGTGCAATTTGGATATTTACACGTGTTTCTTTTTTAAAAGTCTTGGATTTCATTAAACCAGGTACTGTGTTTTGACTTTGTTGTCCACGTAGTTGTCGCACAAATAGCTATTGCTACGTGAGACGTATAAGTATCGTTTTTTTAAATTTCTTTAAAGTACAAACTTTTTTCTATGTATTGTATTTAGTTAAGGGTGAGCGTCAGTAAATTTTCTGCCCTATCCGCGCTTTGTTAACTTTCGCTGCACACATATTTCGTCGAAACAGTTGCGAAATATTTTCTGAAAGATAAAATGCAATACTTAGATTATATTAAAACTAAATTTAATGCCCCCAAAATCATAGAATATATTTTTTATTTTAATCCAAAATATTTTTGGTGCTGCCATCTGTTGTCGTAATTTAATTCATACCGATTATTTTTATTTTTTAATGAACATTTTTAAATATCTATTCTTTCTAATACAGTGTTAAATACAACAACAGATCATATATAATAATGCTACAATCACGGAAACGTAATTTATCATTCTATAAATTTGATAAGGGATCTGAATGTACATCACTGAGGACTGCAGTTTTGTCTTCAAGTTCAAGTCCAATTAAGGTTTCCGTGATTATGGCATTATATATGATCTGTTGTATTTAATAGCGTATTAGAAGGAATAGACCTTTAAAAATGTTCATTAAAAAATAAAAATAGTCGGTATGAATTAAATTACGACAAGAGATGGCAGCACCAAAAATATTTTTAATTAAAATAAAACATATATTCTATGTTTTATTGGGTATTAAATTTAGTTTTAATATAATCTAAGCATAGCATTTTATCAATAAGAAAATATTTCGCAACTGTTTGAGCAGAATTTCAGCGAAATATGTGTGCCGCGAAAGTTAACAAAGCGCGGATAGGGCAGAAAATTTACTGATGCTCACCCTTAAAGTACAGACTTTTTTCTAAGTATTGTTTTTTTTTTAAATTTAGTTAAAGTACAAACTTTTTACTAAGTATCATTTTTACTTAAATTTAGTTAAAATACAAACTTTTTTCTAAGTATCATTTTTTCTTTAATTTAGTTAAAGTACAAACTTTTTTCTAAGTATTGATTTTTCTTAAATTTAGTTAAAGTACAAACTTTTTTCTAATCATTTTTTCTTAAATTTTGTTAAAGTACAAACGTTTTTATAAAATTTCGTGATTGGCATTTTTAATTATATATGTTTTGTTAAAGTACAAACGTTTTTATAAAATTTCGTATTTTTTCTAAGTATTGTTAATTATCGGCATTTTTAATTATATATGTTTATATTTGTTATGCGCAATGTTCAAGATGGCGTCCGTTAGGACTTTTCAAATAAACGTTTTTATAAAATTTCATATTTTTTCTAACTATTGTTAAATCGGCATTTTTAATTATATATGTTTATATTTCTTACACGCAATGTTGAAGATGGCGTCCGATAGGACTTTTCAAACACCGTACGCATTGGTGCCAGTCTTGGCGCCAAAAAAAAAAAAAAAATGGCGGATTTTGCCAAATTCTTTATATCAAATCTGTTCCCTTCATTTTAATGGGCTTAAAAAAAAACATACTTGCTTATGTACCCCGAGGGGGGGGGGGAGGGGGAGGGTAATGACGTCTCAATACAGGAAATTTATCGCAACTTTTCACTACAATGATAAAACTGATACTTTTCGTGAACAATGAGCTACAAATAACACATTTTATCCAAAATTATGTCAAATTTCGTCCTATGCTGCAGTGTTAAGAAAATATAAAATTTCGAAGGTTTTGCTCGAATTTAAAAAAAAAAATCTATCTAGCTCTAGATTTTTATAACAGAGCCGGATATGTCAATGTGCGGCGGAACGTGCGAATGAAATTATTTTTGGGAGAAAAAATTTATTGCAAAATCCGTAACATTAGAGAACAAAAACCAAGAGATCCTTAATAAAAATCGGGAGCGGAAGAAATCATCAAAATCGAAGAGTTTTGCGAGAAAAACCAGTAGATTTGACAAATATTAATTAACATAGGTCTAAGGATACAATGCGTTTACTTTTCGGGGCATAACATATTCATACTTTCTGTACTAATGAAGCATCCACAAAATGCCACATTGCTTTTTTTTAAAGATGATAGTGGCATCATCTTTGAAACACGGAATATTTTTAAGAGTTTTGTTGCAAGGATCGACTACCTTCAAAGTAAATATATTAATATTTACTGGCGGCAAATACATGAATGCATTGGGAAATCGAAAATTCGTAATCGATTCCCCGAATGTTCTTTAATATACATCAATAACTTAATATAGATCAACTTAATATAGATAACTTTAATACAGATTAATAACGTCTGAAAGTAGGAGCACTGAGCATCGTGATTGTTTCGGATGATCTAGAATTAGGGTTAGGGTGATCCGCCCTGCACTTGTTCTGCGTTATCATTCTATATATTTTACAAACAAACATAATCAAAACACTTAAAAAAGCAACTTACCCAAAAGGATTTGAAGAATTATATCGCTTTCCAAGAAGATACTTGAAACAGCACACAACACACACCAAGAAATGCAACACGAATGCACACGTCGGAGACCACAGATTAATATAGGCAGACGTATCCAATTCAAAGAGCTTGAATCACAGCTTGATTGCTTCTGGAAGCACAGATTAACATATACAGATATTTCACTCGACCTCAGCGCCCTCAACCGCCAACCAAAATATCAAGGTTGGCAGGCTTGGCGATGGTCTGTCACGGTTTTCGCCAAGACGTTCTGCTAATATAACCCTATTTGGCACTGAACGAAACACTTGGAACTTTGTTGCTTTGTTCTATCATCGCATGCACATCGCATGTTGTTTACACGTGGTAAACATACTTTTGCTGCTATTTTATGGATTACTAAAAGAAAAGGAATTACGTTTAAAAGGTATGTAATTTATTTTTATTTAAATAAAAAATGTGTTATCTATCCCGTATTTCATCCTATGCACGTGCTCATCATAGGAAATTGGTGCAGTATTATCACTGCCGCCTAGATTAAATTCTACGAAGCAATGGCATTATTAGTTAAAAAACCTTTTCCGCATTTATATAAAATGTATAAAAATTGATATTTGGATGGCTTTTTCTAGAGAAAGTTGAATATAATATTGGATGTGTATATATATTACATGCTTTTTACTAACTGACGTAATGTGTAAAATAATCCCCCACCCTTCTAATTAACGATTGAGTTCGACACTTTTGATAATACATTTATGTAAATTTGTTATTCAGTATAAGACTATTAGTGTATTTAAAAAAAAAAATATATATAATAACAGCATCCCAGAATAAATTAAGAACTAAGCAATTTAATTATCTACACGCTAGTATACTTTTTAGGCTGAAAATATTATATAATATTTTAGTCTTTTGGGTATGTTAGCTTGTAATTTTTGGTGTATAATGATTTACAGTGATGCAATGCGTCAATTTTTTTATTTAGTTTATGATTGTATGAATTAAATATATATCTGTGTTTATTTATTTAAAGTTAAGCATATTACAGATAAAAGTATTTTTAAATGCTGATCATGTTTATAGTTTAAAAAATTATAAAAGTACAGTTCCGTTTTTTTTTTGGCCGCATTAACATAAAATCGCCAATTGAGCGATAGTCGCCAAATCTGGCAGTCGAGGATGGTTAGCTCATCGAACGCTAGTGTCTATGCGAAATCCTATGTTAACGATGTTGCCATAGGTTCCTATGGGAGTGAAACTTCTGAATATAGTATTCTATGTTTCAAAGGACCCCCAGACTAATATAAACGAACTTTTCACTCGATCCCAGCGCCCTCAACCGCCAACCAAAATATCAAGGTTGACAAGTTTGGCGATGGTCTGGGACGGTTTTCGCCAAGACGTTCTGCTAATATAACCCTATTTGGCACTGAACGAAACACTTGGAACTTGGAAGAACGGTGTTCGATCATCGCATGTTTACATGTGGTAAACATAATTTCGCTGCTGTTTTGGATTTTATAATCAATTATTTTATTTTTTATGGATTACTAAAAAAAAGGAATTACGTTTACAAGGTGTGTAATTTATTTTTATTTATTTGTTATCCATCCCATATTTCACCCTATGCACGTGCATCATAAGAAATTTGTGCAGTATTATCACTGCCGACTAGATTAAATTCTAAGAAGCAGTGGCATTATTAGTTAAAAAACCTTTTCCCCATTCATATAAAATGTATAAAAATTGATATTTGGATAGCTTTTTCTAGAGAAAGTTGAATATGATATTGAAGGGTTGAATATGCTATTTAAAGGGTACATACATAATAAAACTGTATTTCCCTTTCTGAAAAATATAAATCATCTGAAAGTTTCGTTTCGCTTTTTGAAGCCAATCAATGTTATTACAGGAGACGATGTTATTTTTAATGAATTTTGTTTTAAATACACGAATTTACAGAAATATGTTCGGAAAGTTTTCTAAACAAGCAATCATTCTAAAATTTTCATTATATACAAATAAGCATCGCGTAATTTCTTTCTAAATGCATATAAATAAAGTTATTTTCGATTATGTTATCTCTAATAAGTGAAAATCAAAACAATAATTAAAACGCTAACACTAAGAGCTTTATGTCTTTTTAGGGGGGGGATATACTTATGCCTAACTAGTAAACGATTTAAGTGATGCTTCTATAATGTATATGCATTTTGTTTTAAATACACTAATTTACAGAAATATGTGCGGAAAATTTTCTAAACAAGCAATCATTCTAAAATTTTCATTATACACAAATAAATTGCGTAATTTCTTTCTAAATGCATATAAATAAAGTTATTTTCGATTATGTTATCTCTAATAACTGAAAATCAAAACAATAATTAAAACGCTAACACTAAGAGTTTTATGCCTTTTTAGGGGGGGAGGAAAGCGTAAAAAAGAATCGGTTGTGCGTACAGAACCCAGGATGGCCGCCAGGTGGCGCTGACATCGGTCCTTGGCGAAAATCCCAATAACGTGCCAATGCTCAGCCCTTGCAGTTGCGGGGGGGGGGGGGGGAGGCTACGAAAGACGTCAAGAGCGCCCTCAAACATTCATTGTTTGGTGTGCAAAGGTGAAGCAAACTTACAGGCGAATTTGCTTCAGCATAATTTCACTCTAACTCCCGTAACGCATGCGCATTAGCAAATCTTCACTCGGGGAAAATAGTTGTGTACCAAGGAGGGATTGGGTTATTTCTTTGATTCTTTCACGAGTGAATGAATGTACTTGTGTGTTGTATTTTCACGTGGTCCGACTTTATTACAATTTAAAGCTGTTAATTTGATATTCTTGTCACTTCTTTTACATGTTTGACATGTATTTAATCGTGTGATACAATTCTGGGCTGTGCACATTTGATTTTCTGATTCTGGTTGTCTTTAAATGACGGATTTGCTGAGTTTCTTGCAAACACAAAAGGTACGTGAATTAGTTCGTTCCTAAAAGTATTTAATCTATTGTTTTATATAGTATGCATATGTAATCGCAATAAACACCTTTAGAAATTGGGAGCTTGTCGTTTAGGATTCTTATCATGATTGTATTTACTCATTTGTATACTTGAACTTTTGATTTTACTAATCTTGAGCCAACTGATTAGCTTGACATAAGCCAGTTGATTAGCTTGTTTGGGATAGAATTATTTTTAATTTTCTGTCTATTCAGGCTGATTTGCTGGATGTCTTGAAGCAGATAGCATTAGAAATAAAATACTTTTAGATTATTTATACTGTGAAATGACTATGTTATATTTTTAATTTTTACTGATTTTAATGAGTCTCCAAAAAAAAAAGCGCAAGTGCAACACGTTGCGGCCCTGAAATGTTGTTTTCTCGGCATGCCTCCGTCATATTCTCATAGCGAATGAACCGGTTTTCGTGTTTACATTAGCCCAATGGTAGCTTCCCTTCTTTATATGTATATTCTTTGCCTACTATATAGAGGAGCCTTAGCTGCGATGGTTGGCTACTCGAACGCTAGTGTCTATACGAAATCCCATGTTAAAGATGTTGCCACGGGTTCCTACGGGAGTGAACCTTCTGAATATAGTATTCTGTGTCTGAGACAAGCCCTAGAACGCCAAAGAGGAATGTGGGTTCGACCATCCCATCACCTCCGAAAGCAGTCTACTCTCGGAGGTGACGGTTCGACAGGGCACGAAGTCTAATGAAAGGCTATGTTATATTTTTAATCACTATGCATTATTTTTAATCACTATGCATTATTTTAAGGCTATGTTATATTTTAACTCTTACTTCCACTTCTTGGACTGGGCACTTGACTGATTTAAATCTTTAAAATTCGGTGTAGTACGGTTCAGTAATGGGGTTTATGCACAGGTGTACTTATCTGTGGTTGCAATTCTCCGAATTTTCTCCTCAGTACTGAAATCAACGAGTTAGTATATATGGAGGGAGCGCGGTCCAAACTTCCCCATGTTAGAAATCAAACATAGAGTAGGTGCTGTTGGTCGGGAAGGAGAAGTCCATTCATGATTTGGCGATTTATCGCCTAAACTGTGTCATGTATCTTCTTTTTTTTTTAACTTCTATTAAAGTTGAGGATGAATGGTAAGTTGTATGTATGAAGAAAAATACGAAGGATTAGAATATTTTTATTACTAAAAAATTTTATTATTAAAGAAAAATTTTGTTAATGAAGTCAGTTTCGTAAAACAAATTGAACTACAAAACAATTGCAAATAAAATATGATATGAAATAGATTACAAGTATACAAATTGAAGAATATGTATAATATATTTAAAAACAATTATAAAGTATATGAAAAAATTGTGTGCATGCTTGCTTAAAATGTGGAATTCTCCACTTTTATCCAGATAAACTTTATCTTTGAAAGTTATGTTAGCATTATCCATATCTGCTTTGAGGCGTAATACGACTGAGTCATTTTTACATCTAATTTATTTTAATATATTGTATGCGTACCGTCAAATATAAAACAATGTAATATTTGCAGTAATAAGATATTTAACTTTATTTGCATTTTTTTTTATATATATAAAATGACATTTCAGAATAAAATACAAAATTATGTCTAAATTCATAAATAGGGGCTCAGATATTGAAATAGCCATGATTCTTAAATTGTCAAAACGTGTTCGGAAGGTTTTTGCATGTTTAATCCACATAGAATCTGGATATTGTTTAAAAGTGTTTTTCTATAAAGTATAGGAAATAAATAAGATTATAATATATTACGGAACAAAATAGAAAAATTGCATTTAATTACAATAGTTTCAGAGATTTGGCTGCTAATAATTCGTTTGAAAAATGCTTTAAATAAATATTGTGAAATTTACACCCAGAATTAAAAAGACCGTAAGCACAATTGCAGTGGGCTAAAAATGCAATGTGGCATAAAAATAAATGTTGTACAATTATATTAAACATTAAAAACTTGTAGCAAAAATTGAAGATCAATCTATTCAAAATTATCTCTGAAAATTTTAAAAACAACTAAAGCATTAGACGCTGAAACATGACTTTGGTATATAAAATAAGATATAAGTAAAAATATTTCTATTGGTAGAGCTGTTTCTAGATCAAGAAGCCTATTACTTAAATTATGATAAGGAGAATGTGAGGTTCTTTCAGAGTTAAGATTGTTCATTTAATAGATTGCTGGTGTAATACCAAAATACTTCTTGGAAACACTGGGAGTTTGATGAACATCCTTTGATATTTAATTTGTGAACGGGGGGAAATATATCTTTTTAATCGAGATGTTTATAAATTCTAACCAGCATCGGCACCTATAGAATTTATCCGGAGGGGGGAGGGGCAAACTCAAAGATAAGATTAACTGCATCGACTAGTTTGATGTCCGCCTTTGTGATTTTCAAGTGCCCTCTTGTCTTCCTCTATGGGCTTCCATGCTAACTAGTAATATTTATTAAATACGATTTACTCTGAACTAAAATGAGATCGTGCTCATATTTCAGATCATATACCTTTATATAAAATGCACTGAAAAGTTATGATGTAAAATCTAGCTGACATTTTCAAGGCATGTAAACTAATATTATATTTTATTTTGAACGTAAAATTTTATCATACGACACGGTCTGCGCTTTTTTTTTTACCGGCCACACACTAAGCTACCATTAGCCTTATGGTTGGTCGTGTGGTCTGGGCCTTCAACGGTCTGGGCTTTAGACGTCTTTACGCTCATTATATAAACTCTTATTTTTCTTCCTAAGGCACCAGATCTTGCGAGTCGCCAAGTTCTACCTCGAAGGAAAAACATACGAGGATACCGAAAATAACTCTATAACTATCAGCAAAGTACTCCAAATGTTTTTTAAAGTGTTAGAAGGACATTAGAAGTCTTCTGCAATATCATAAACACAAAAAAAAAAATAAGGCAAAACTTCTAATAATGCAGCATTAAAAGCAATGAAATTAATAACCAAATGAAATGCACCACGCTAAAAATTACTTTTTAACTATATTTGTAAGATATATAATGAAAAAAAAAACTTACTTATGAGAGAGTAAAGTCCTCCATTTACGTGCTTTTCCTTGCAGCCGTAAGCAAAACAGTACGTGACCATTATTTTACCATTTATATTTCTCAAGTCTCAAGTATGCTCTCGGTCTGAAATCGCCATTGAAATGTATAGGGTCACAGTCAGGAAAAAACACGTTCTCGGGAAATTCGTCCGTACAACGCCTGCCTTTAAGGGTGAGCGTCAGTCAATTTCTGCCATATCCGCGCTTTGTTAACTTTCACGGCACACATATTTCGCCGAAATTCTGCTCAAACAGTTGCGAAATATTTTCTTATAGATAAAATGCTATACTTAGATTATATTAAAACTAAATTTAATACCCAATAAAACATAGAATATATGTTTATTTTAATTTAAAATATTTTTGGTGCTGCCATCTCTTGTCGTAATTTAATTCATACCGACTATTTTTTATTTTTTAATGAACATTTTTAAATGTCTATTCCTTCTAATACGTTATTAAATTCAACAACAGATCATATATAATAGTGCTACAATCACGGAAACGTAATTGAACTTGGACTTGAAGACAAAGGAACTTGAAGACAAAACTGCAGTCCTCAGTGATGTACATTCAGATCCCTTATCAAATTTATAGAATGATAAATTACCTTTCCGTGATTATGGCATTATTATATATGATCTGGTGTTGTATTTAACACTGTATTAGAAGGAATATATATTTAAAAATGTTCATTAAAAAATAAAAATAATCGGTATGAATTAAATTACGACAACAGATGGCAGCACCAAAAATATTTTGGAATAAAATAAAAAATATATTCTATGTTTTTTGGGGCATTAAATTTATTTTTAATATAATCTAAGCATTGCATTTTATCTTTCAAGAAATATTTCGCAACTTTTTGAGTAGAATTTCGGCACACATATTTCGCCGAAATTCTGCTCAAACAGTTGCGAAATATTTTCTGAAAGATAAAATGCTAAAACTAAATTTAATACCCAATAAAACACAGAATATATGTTTTATTTTAATTTAAAATACTTTTGGTGCTGTCATCTGTTGTCGTAATTTAATTCATACCCACTATTTTTATTTTTAATGAACATTTTTAAAGCCGCCCAGGTGGTGAAGTGGATAGCGTCACCGGCTGCTGTCTAGTGGGCTTGGGTTCGAATCCCGAGTAAGGCATGGTTGTCTTCCTGAGGATGAAGACAGTCTTCCGCCTTCTGGGTCCTCGTTAAATGAGAAGCTGCACCCTTCAGAACTTAGTCAGTGGTGCTTGTGTTATATTGCTTTTTACTCCCCTTTGAAATTATACTATTTATACTTTATTTTATTATTTATCTTTTCTAGATTCACACACAAGTTTATTTATTTATAATTATTAACTATTATTATTCTTTAAGTTATTTACATTTCATTATTCTAGGTTATTATATTTATTTTTACCCTACGATCATATAGTATTCTTAAATCAATAAAGTTTGCTTTTATAATTTTTATTATTTATTTTCTTTGTTTCTTTATTTACTTTAACTCAACCTTTACTATTGCTTGGTCTGTGCTTAACTATGATACCTTTAAAAAAAACACCTCAACAACATAAAACCTCTAAGAAAATCCACTTACCTTTAAATAATTAAATTGCACAGCCAACAACAACTAAAGAAATCACAAACACTAATTGTTAAATTTAAAAATTAACTTTTATTAACAACATTAAAAACTTAAACATTAAGATCTCTAAAACCATTATTTGAATTATAGATAGTACATTGCTCTTAACATTAAAATTTATTGAAATTGAGTAATTTTAATAGATTTTAATGTTAAGAGCAATGTACTATCTATAATTCAAATAATGGTTTTAGAGATCTTAATGTTTAAGTTTTTAATGTTGTTAATAAAAGTTAATTTTTAAATTTAACAATTAGTGTTTGTGATTTCTTTAGTTGTTGTTGGCTGTGCAATTTAATTATTTAAAGGTAAGTGGATTTTCTTAGAGGTTTTATGTTGTTGAGGTGTTTTTTTTAAAGGTATCATAGTTAAGCACAGACCAAGCAATAGTAAAGGTTGAGTTAAAGTAAATAAAGAAACAAAGAAAATAAATAATAAAAATTATAAAAGCAAACTTTATTGATTTAAGAATACTATATGATCGTAGGGTAAAAATAAATATAATAACCTAGAATAATGAAATGTAAATAACTTAAAGAATAATAATAGTTAATAATTATAAATAAATAAACTTGTGTGTGAATCTAGAAAAGATAAATAATAAAATAAAGTATAAATAGTATAATTTCAAAGGGGAGTAAAAAGCAATATAACACTTGCATGTATTAATAAACTTTGTATTCTTGTCTTGTGTGTCATTCTCTCTGTCCTTCTTCTGGTGTCACTGGACCTGTATTCGTGCTAATGCAGAAACAGGGGTCATAAGCAACAACAACAACATTTTTAAATGTCTATTCCTTCTAATACGCTATTAAATACAACAACAGATCATATATAGTGCCATAATCACGGAAACATAATTGAACTTGGACTTGAAGACAAAACTGCAGTCCTCAGTGATGTACATTCAGATCCCTTATGATAAGTTACCTTTCCGTGATTGTGGCATTATTATATATGATCTGTTGTTGTATTTAACACTGTATTAGAAAGAATAGATATTTAAAAATGCTCATTAAAAAATAATAATAATCGCTATGAATTAAATTACGACAACAGATCGCAGCACCAAAAATATTTTGGATTAAAATAAAAAATATATTCTATGATTTTTGGGGCATTTAATTTAGTTTTAATATAATCTAAGCATTGCATTTTATCTTTCAGAAAATATTTCGCAACTGTTTGAGCAGAATTTCGGCGAAATATGTGTGCCGCGAAAGTTAATAAAGCGCGGATAGGGCAGAAAAATTTACTGACGCTCACCCTTAACTTTGACGATGATTACAACCCTTAAGATCTCTCCATATATACTACCTCAATGTGTTGGGTGTATTTTCATCTTAATCGGCGTCGTGTTAGGTGTTTATTCTAATGATTAATACCTTCCATTAAAGAATAAAGTAAATAATTAAATACGTTCTATTTCCCCTATAATACATGTTAATGTACAGGGAAAAATCGAAACAGGATAGGAATTCAACTTTATCTGTTATATGTGTACGTATGCGTCCCCTTCATATATTTGCGCTCAGGGACAAATATCTCCCCCCCCCCCCCCCGAGACGCCACTGTATATTTATATTGATCCAAGACATAAAACCTTGGCGTAGAATGTCACAGATTTTTAATGGGGTGCACATTAGCGTGTGCCCAGAACATTCGAAATCTAAAAAATATATAACTTCTAATTACTTATTAATAAATAAAGAATTATCGCCAAATTATTAGGTTTATTACTTTCCGCACACATTGCAATATAAGGAAATGTTAATGTGTGTCAGATATTTACTTTCCATACAATACATGGTAATCTATGTCATAAGTGTTAGAATACGGTCGGACTCGATTTTTGACTGATCTGCACATTTCGGACACTCGAGAACGAGAATCTGCTATTTTTAGAAGGGTGTATATGTGTGTCGGGGCAATATGTAACTATACAGATACTCTATCTTAAAATGCTAGAATAATTCTACAGAATTTGATTGGTAAGTCACGTGGTGGGTTAACTTATTGTTGATTAGAATTTGATAAGATTAGAAAAATCTGAACCGGTCTTCTTTGCAAGTGGGCTGAAAAAATCGTTAAAATCTGAAAAAAAAAAAAAAAATTAAATGTTCTGATATGTACATATGCATTAAATGCTCGTTTTATGGGTAATTTTTGACGAAAAAAGAACAAAACGAACCCCTATCACGAACCGTGCTCGAGATGTTTTAGTTTTTTGGTATGTTTAGACGCCATTTGAAAGTATGTCCAGTGCAATAAAACAAAAATTAAATTAAAACTAAAAATTCCGTATCATTTCAAATAAGAGTCCGCGCTGTTTAAAGCATTTCAACTTTACTTAATGGATGATGAAAAATGAAATGAATTTGAATGTGCTGCCCGCGTCAGATTTTTTATTTTATTTAAGTAAATAAAAAACGAAACATTTTCTAGCGATTAATTATTATTGTTCAGCGTATTTCCTCGTGATTCGTTCCTTGTCGTCAGTGTATTTATTGTCTCTTGATTATTTATCTCGTAATTATTTCACCAAGTTAAAAAATTAAAACTCTCAAATTTAATAAATCTTATCAAGAATTCTTGTAATATAAAGTAAATTAAAGAACGAACAATTTTCCGTAATTAGTTCCTTGTGTTAGGCCTAGTTTATTGAAATGATTTTATTAAGATAAATGAAAAAGAAAGATCAATCATGCATAAAGTATTGATTATGAAACACTTTCCAACTCAAATGCAATCCGCTGAATGTATCACATTTTAGAGATCTCTAAAATGTGATACATTCAGCGGTGATATATTTTTTAATTATCAAAAAAATTACAATAATTTATTTTACTTGAAAACTTAAAACTTCATCGAAAAAAATTAATTTTATTTAAATGACGTCATCGAAATATATAAATGACTGTCTGGCTCTCTATGTAAAAGCAGTGAATATTTCATTCATACATTTTTATTCCAGACTCCAGAGGTAAATAATTTTGCATTAAAAAAATTCAGCAATTCTTATACAACTCATAGTTTGATGTGTTTACATTCTGCATCCATTAAAATTAGGCTTCGTTGTACAAATAATCAAAGCAGTATGGGTCATGCAGTAATGTGGCTATAAAAAAAATGCATGATAAGTCCAATAAAAATGATGTACAAAATTTTTAGGCTCTATGCAAACATGAGGGCTCCAAGCGGCCGTTTGGCCCTCGGGCCCTGGACTTCATCGGACTAAAGTCACCACATATTTTTTTTTTTTTTACTATTTTGCATAGAGTATTTCACTTTTTTTCAGTTCACCCTAGCAAGGAATATAACTAACAAAAGAGATTAGTGAAAAAGATAATTATATGTTGGTCACATCCATTTTTATCCTTTCAGATACAAAGGAGAAGACCTGAGAATAGTCAACATTGGATATAAATCACGCCGAGAACGCAGTCCACCTCATTTGCCTGAACTCTGTGAGAAGTGCCTCTGGGGAGCATCAGTATGCTGGTACAGACGAAACTGGTGACTTACCTATCAAGCACAATAGTGAAGTACATTAAATTATCTGATCAATATTTTCATTTTTATAAGTGCTTCTAAATGTTGTTTGGTTCCTATGACAGGGAACTAAGCGGAAGTACTTCGTGAAATAAAATCATGCATCTAATGCAGCAAATAGCATCACTGAATCCATCGCATCCTTATACAACTCAACATCACAAACACTCAATTATATTAGGAACAAAAAAAAAAAATGTGGTACATGCTTAAATTTATTTCTCTGTAGTAGAGATCGGTGAATACTACTCACAAATATTCGAATTCTAGAAAGTATTCAAAATTTCTTATATAATGTCACTAGAAAAAATGCGAATATTGCACAATGTTCAAGCAACCACATGAGCGGTTTCTGGAATAAAAAGCCCAGAAAAATTTCAAAAGTACATAGAAGAAAGTTTGCTTTCACCCAATGTAAACATTTTTGATTACTGGAAAAAGAGTCCTTATCCTCCCTTGAAGGACTTATTTTTGAAGTATTTAATCATGCTGCAATTAACAGTTATTAAGAGTACCTAAAATATAAAAAAAAAAAACTACTGTAAAACGATTAAATTTAAAATAAGAAGTTTCATTTCTAAATTAATCTGCTTTTAAGACACTTTTTATATTGTTAATTTATTTACTAATAATTAATAATATTTAAAATATTATTTATTAACAATTTGAGCTAACTATTTGGAGTATTCGAATATTTGAGATGTGGTTAATATTCAAATTCAAGAAAAGTATTATTGGACCATCTCTACTTTGTAGTTGATGAATTACGGCTACTTGTAAGATTAATAGTGAAATCAATTCAGTGATGTTGTTTGCTCAACTGGAAATGCCATTTCTAGCCTTGGAATTCCTTATACAATGAACAACATGGAATGATGACTATGATTTTCTTTTGGTCTGTCAACTGCATTACAATCTAAGCAGCTTTGGGATAACAGGCAGGCAGTTCACTACAGATTTTGTGTGAAGACTGTTACATTAAACTCATTTTTACATAGGAAATAAATATATATATATAGAATCAGGTATATGAAAAGATTGTGTATTTATTTACAGGTTTTTTTGCTATATTAAGTATTGCAATTCTTTTTATTAAAATTTTCTTTTGTGAAAAAAATTATCAACGTTTTGATACTGATAATCTCACAAGTATTTGAAATTTGTTATTTATAGATTTCTGCTATTTGGAAAATTCCAATTCTACCCTCAATTTTTAAATGAGTTATGGATGAAGACTTATTTGCAAAACTAAATTATTACAATTTTCCAATCTGTAGATCAGTTATGTTTGAAATATTCGTTTTGTATTTTATCTTGATTTGCATATTCGAGGTTTTAATTTTCTCAAAATTCAACTGTTATTTTTGGCACTACACTGAAAATATGTATATGAGAAAAATACTTTTGCTTGTACAATGGTAACACTTCATAGATCTTTTGCCCAAAGGTCTAATTACAAGTATACAATGTAATATATTTTGACAAATCATGTAAATGCTCACTTTTGTTAAATGTTTTTTATGAATAAATATATATATAAATATTTCTGTAGTGGTTATTTGTAAAGTTGGCCCAGAGCAGGACTTGAGAGATATTCATGACCAACTGAAAAATTAGGGTTGGTGAGGGAATCATAATTTTCTTATTTTAATTTGTGGCCGAGGCTTTCATTAAATTATCAGATTTTTCTCCACTAATTTTTGTATGTTTTCTTCCCCACATTCATTTGAAAAGAATTATGGAGGACAGGAATCTAACCTACAAGCTTTTGGACAAGACAAATGCTCAACCAATTGAGCTGTTGATACCAACTAACAGTGCTATTGCTATATGAGATGAGAAATTAAATTATGTCGTGAGTGAAGCAATGTCAAATTGTAAAAAGATTGGCATGTTTTCACACAGTAAGTTATTCTATTTCTAAAAAGTGTTATCTAAGCAATTATTTCAGTTAATTTTAAAATGCTATTCATTGTTGCTGGCAAATCTTTCACTAGAAAAATTCTAGAATCTTGTTTTAATCCTTTTGCTTGTTCATGAATTTAAATTAAAAAAACAAATATATTTACATTTACAACCATTATTAATATTTCTACATATTTCTTCTATCGGAAAAAATGGCTAAGAGTCACTCTATTTATAATTTAGGTACATGTGACTGAAATTAGTTAAAAGACTATGGCTGTAGAACTAAAACTATCTACCTTTCCAAAAATAAATAAAAAACATTCTTTATTAATATATACTTCAAGCATAGGTTTTATGGATATTTTTATAAATTTCAATTCATAGTTTTAATGTATATCACTGTAAAAATTAACACTTAAACTTAGCTATTCTTTCCATATACATTGGTATAAGGTGTAAAAAAATAACTTTTATCTCAGTTTTTAGGGGTATCAGTAATGAACACTGTTGTTGGTAACGAATAAATAATAAGAAAAATTTTAAAATATTTGCTTTAAAGGAATTTTGTGTACCATAATCATCACCTGTGATTTGCCAAAGAATGGCAAAATTCTCGAAACAATTTCAATGGTGCCGAAAATATTATCAAGTGAGCACTTTTTAATACTTTAAAAATAAAGATAACTAAAAAATTGGCCATAATTAAAAGTATTTTATTAAAGTCTCCTCTAACGATGTACTAAAATTACACAGCCATAGTGCTTTTGAGCATTACTATGCCCTTCATCAGTGGCAAAGTGAAAATAAGTGGTGAACATGAGCTTGAATACGGGCCATAACTACCAGACAAAATTTACATATTAATCATTTTACATTTTTAAATATGAAACAAAAATAATTTATTTATTTTTGTTTTTGATGACATTTCTATTGGTTAGAATTTAATTTATGAACCTTTTCCCTTTTTTTCTTGTATTTTATAATTAAATTATATTTTAAATGCCTCGTATTAAAAAATGTAAAATGATTAATATGTAAATTTTGTCTTGCGGCCTGTATTTAAGCTCATGCTCACCACTTATTTTCACTTCGCCACTGATGAAGGACAGTAATGCCCGAAAATGCTATGGCTGTGCAATTTTAATACATCGTTAAAGGAGTTTTAATAAAAAACTTTTAATTATGGCCAATTTTTTGGTTGTCTTTATTTTTAAAGTATTGATTATTTTGACATGTTTCCATACAATTTTATGAGCACTGTTTGTTTATTTGTATCATTTGCCTACAATTTTGGTAGTGGCAACCACGATGGGGCTAAAAATTATGCTCTGCTCTGTCATTGGCTAAGAAAAAATATTTCCAAACTTCCACCAGAAAAAATAGTCCTGAAGAAGGAAATCACTGGAAACTTTTTTATGGGGGAGAGGGGATGCATTAAAATTTAAATTTTAGTCTTTAAATTATTTTAATAAAAAATCTTATAGTTATAATTAAATATAGTAATTTTTATTGGAGATCAGTGACTATTGTGTTATTGAGTCAAAGTTTATGTATTACAAAGCCTATTAATCATAGTATCTGTAAACTCTAATAGTTAATAATTTACATGGATTGAAATATATAATAACATCAATAATTATATATAGTAATTATAATTTGTTTTAATATAAGCATTAACTAGTAGTGAAGCTGTTAATTAATCGAACAAAATTTATAAAATTTAATGCAAGTTAATGCATAGTATTAACTATAATGTATAACAGTAAACCCCACAATAATACAAAAATACCTTAAATACTATTGTCTTTTAAATATTTCACAATTCAGTATGTAAATAAATTGATGATCATTAGTAAAAGAACAAATTCAGTTAAACTAAAAAGTCTTATTTTTATACAGTAGAATATGAAGTAATTTTAAAAGATGTTTCAAAAGGCAACTTTTTATGCAAAATTTGAATAACATGTTGAATGAAATTTTACATTACTACTAGAAATTGAATATTTGTATGAGGAGGCTGAGTATGCTTCTTAAGAGGTGGGGTGGGGGTGAGGGTGTCAGCCCCATTCTAGTCCCTGCTTGACTATGATCCTGTATGAAATATTTCTCTTTTAAGTTGAGTTTTTTTTAACTAAAGACAGAGCTTGTCAGTTATCCTCATGTTCTTGTTAATAATTTATGCATATTTCCCCTTTGATTAATAAAAATCACAAAATACATTAAACACAGTTAAAAAAAGTTACTTGTATTTATGAGAAATAAAGAAAATATAAACCTGTTTAAAAATAAACTAGAAACTATTTTAATAAATGTCATAATATATAACAAATATATTCATTACAGTTTCATACAACTGTACATAAAAGAATACCAATAGTACATACATTAAAAGCCTGTCAAAGTTCGTAATTTTCCAGACACCAAATGCATTTATTAAATTTTTGCCATTCATTAAAATATTCTCAACACTTAATTTTAAGTTATAAAAATTCCCGATTTTTAATGAATTTTTATGTGAACAAATACTTTACTTATTATAAGACTTATTAAACAGGATGTTTAAACATTTGTAAATGATTATGTTAAAAAATAATTTAATATATTTTGCACAAAATATTGCTAAACAATTTTGAGATCTTGTGCGTAGTTAACAAATTTGACAAATCTATGAAATAGGAAAATATGAATAATTTCAATAAAACACTGTTTTTAGGACATTTTTCAAAGTAATAAATATTTTTCAACCAATGTCATATTTCTAATGCTTTTATACTGTCAGTTTCAGTCAATGAGTAGTCACAAGTAACTTAATTGTAATAGTTACCCATGGCACAAGAGCTCTGAAATTCTGCACAGTCATGTGATATTGGCTGCATGGAAAATATATCTATAGCATTTAGTTATTCAAATTAACATTAACTAGCTCACATCAGTTATGGCATTTGACATATATTTAAGTGCACAATATTTATCAGAACCCTTCAGTTTAATACAAAATACATGTAAGATAAAATAAAAATGTAATCAAATATAGTTTAGTACAGTTGATTTTTATTAGAACAAAATCGGTTAAAAGGAAATTTTAGTTACAATGTAAGAATTTCAAATGTTTCAGTTGAGTTTCAAATGTTTCAGATTTTTATTGTTATTTTTATGACCTTATTGATTTTGGTGTTCAACATATTTTTCTTCTAATCAAAAGTGTTCTGTGACTTCAAAAAGGTTAAGAACCACTAGCATAGTGTTTAGTATATCTAGTTTTGATTATTTTTAAATTGAAGTTCCCTAATTATAAGAAGTATTAAGTATTTTTTTTTTAGCTGTAGAACAGAGTGCAGAATATATGGAAACAAAAATAAATTGAAAGGTAAAATAAATTTGAATATGTAGGCATATTCTTTACTGTTCTAATTTGCATTGCACTGATAATTTTTTTCTGCAAAATTAACAGTTTAAATAATTATTATGTATTCAATACGAGCCTTTCATAATAGAGATGCATACAATGGAATGAAACTTATCTTATCTAATACCATCTAAATTATTGTCCTACTTGTTGCTATACATGTGCAAAAGATGATATAAAACAGTATTTACTTAAATTACAAAAATGGGAACCTTAATTTTGAGCAATTGTATGTAAGAAATATTAAGAAATCCCAAACAAATAACTGATTATTTTAAATAGAAGACAAGGCAATGTACAACACTTAAATTTTTATATTAACAAAATTATATATATATATATATATATATATATGTGTGTGTGTGTGTGTGTAATAACAGTATTCTACTTTCTTTTTGTAACTTTGTACCTCACAGTTAATTTTAAACTTGTTTAAACAAGTTTTTTTCTATGATGAATAAATATGAACCCATTATAATTTTGTTAAAACGATGATTGACAGAAACAAGATTTTAAAATTATGCAATATTTAATCTCTTAGGTTAAATGGTAAATAAAACAATTTTAGATACAAAACTTATGATAGGGTATTGTATTAAAAATGTTAGAACTTTGACAGACACAAAATAAACCAATACCATAACTACACATGCAGTAAAGGCACTTATGCTATGTTTGAAATAAGTACATCCCATTTTATATACAATGTATATATATATATAACTTTAATAAAAATAACATGCTAAAACAAACAATTAATAGTTGAGATCTTTCCAAAATTTTTAAAATTATTTATTAGATTAAATGATAATCAGATTATTTAATATTGGGTGATTGAAGATTAAAGAGCAGTTTGCATTTTGTAATTGGGTGTTTTAAATAAATATATTAGTGAACTAGATTGATACTAGAGTATACAGGGTGTCAAGGAAAGTCATGGACCAGGCCAATAATTTGGTAAGTATTAACATTATTGTACATGTTCTTAACGCAGGTACATAGGAAACCCATAGAGCACCATATAATAAGAGAACTTTAGAGGGGCTGACCCCTTTTAAGGGGGGTACCTCTCTTGCTGTTAGAGATAGGGGGAAAAAAGTAATTTACAAAATTGCATTGTGACATTAGACTAAGAATTTATATTCCACAGTGAAAGCTGCAAAATAACACTAATAAAATTGCCACATTAGGGTTTCCTATACACCCGCATAAAAGAATCTATAATAACCATACTATTTCTTGAGCTGGGTTGGTCCATTACTTTTTCACATTCTCTTTTAAATGGAACTTTACTAAACAGAAAAGCAACTGAATAATTTGTTAAAAGGGTTTTAATCAAGAGATCTGATCTTATATGAAGAACTTGCAATTTGTAGGAAACCAGTTCTGAATATAATCACAGCCTCTTCGGAATGCCATCAACAATGGTATTTTTAACAAATAAAATTTTAGGGGGGGGGGGGGAGTTACAAGGCAGTGTAGCATAATCAATCATACTTGAGAATACCTTCATTTTAGACTGAATCCTGAAGTACACCACCTGACATTCATTGTTTTTTTACTTTTTGGCAACACATTCTTGGAACTTGTATTAAAAATGTAATTAAACATCCACAAAATTAGCTTTAATTGCAAATTCATTAGTTTGTCCTACATCAGTTTATGTACATAATTTCAATAAATAAACACAATCATTATATTTTGATGTAAAAAACAAGATATATCAAAATCCTTTTCCAATGTTAATATAAGTTATTTTATATTATGAAACATCTGTCTGAAGGTAATAAATACCCTCTTGTAAAAATTGTAATTTTCTTTACAGAAACTGAGGGGACGCTGCATTGCATTCCTATAACTTGATATTAATTGTCTCGATTCTTTTTTAATTGCACCATTGCATTTGAGCAGAAGTCCTCCCCTCTACTTTTCTGCACAAGTCATGTCCTTAAATAAATATCTATTTGAAGCAGATATCATTTGCTCCTTTCCAATACTTTTTCGATCACAGACACGAGTGCTCGTTTCTCTATAGAATCTGATAGAATGGAGATATGACTAAGAGCTTCATTACAGTGCTTTCTGGCTAAGAGCTTTGTATGGGTGAGTCCATCACTCTGGTGAAGGGGGAAAAAAAGAATTAGGCAAGTTAAATTATTTGATAAAATACAAATATATAAATGAAAGATGCACAGACAATACTTTTAGCTGCTAGTCTATAGAGGAAAAAATCTCCTAAACACTAATTCATATAAATATATATACATACATATATATATATATATATATATAATAAAATTATAATATGAAATTCCAATGACAGAAAAGAAAGAAGTTGTAACTCATAAAACCTTAACGTAAAAAATGCTAATAACATAAAAGGAAGTAAAAAATAGAGAATCATCAATCAAGAGGAGAATAAAATGCATATATCTAGTCATCAAACTAAATATAATCAACGTATGTCAATGGTGAGAATTCAAAAATTAAACAACAATAAATAACCAAGCATTAAAGCCATACACGTGGATAAGCACTAGGCTTTAAAAAGTTGTTCATTTTGAACAAATTTTTTTTCAAGTCCATGTATCTATTCAAAATGAATATATATATATATATACAGGGTGTCCAGTGCTATCGGTGCCTAATGGGTATTTCCTCAACTGTTAGTCACAGAGATATACTTCCAATTGCAAAAATGTTTTAAATTTTAAAATCTATTATCTTAGAAGCAGTTTAAATCAATGAATGTATTTTTGAAAGAAATACGAAATATAAATTTTTATATGATCCCCCAGTCCTACCAGTTGTATTCAGGAAAATCATCCTCATACAACTTCATGCAAAATAAAAATAAAAAATCATCCTTTTATGATCAAAATTGACCGACTTAAAGTTAGAGCACTTTTTGTGCTGAGAAATGGGGGTTATACACAAAATAATTATATACACATATTTGTTATTTTTTAGGTGTTATATGCCTTTATTATTTTAGATTTAATGTGCATAATTTTTTATTTTCGTCTACAGGTACGCTGCAATTAGTCTCATTACTGGTGTATTACCGTATAAAAATTTAAAGTTTGTAATATTTACAGAAATGCATTTATTGACTTAAACTACTTTACTTAAACAATAATGTGTTACCTCATTTACAATAAAGGTCTTAGAAAGACCCCCAGAAGATCTTAGTCGATCCCTGACTATAATACTCTTTTAAACGAATTACTTACTATTCGATAAAAAGCTTTGCTTCATTCTTGACATTATGTCAGCAAATACAATTGAAACATAATACTTTGAATATGGAATTTCAATATTTATACAGTCCCTTAAAGGTTGCCTGAAACAGGACATTTTTATGCATGGAAAAGCGACTTAAGTCATACAGTTTAATGCTTCATAACTCGGTGAATTTTGGTCGTAAAAGGATGATTTTCTTTTATTTTGCATGAAATTGTATGAAGATGATTTTCTTAAATATAACTGGTAGGACCAGCGCACCATATAAAAATGTATATTTCGTATTTCTTTCAGAAATGTATTTATTGATTTAAACTGTTTCTAAGATAATAGATTTTAAAATTTAAAACATTTTTGCAATTGGAAGTGTATCTCTGTGACTAACGGTTGAGGAAATAGCCATTGGGCACCAATAGCACAGGACACCCTGTGTGTGTGTGTGTGTATATATATATATATATATATATATATATATATATATATATATATATATATATATATATATATGTATATATATATATATATATGATACATAAATTTTAAGCCTTTCCCAATAAAACGTCCTTTTCATTTATAATTATTATTCCAAATTCCTATTTCATGTCCAGCATATATTGCAACTATAATAAATTCTATCCCACACCACTAATATTAACACTGCCAGCACTTCCTCTTTTCCTCAACCATACTATATATGGTCGCTAATCTTAACCTCTGCGTAAACTTTCTCATATGAAACTTCTTCCCTATCACATTTTTAAAGCCTAAAGAATGCAAAGGCAACATCTTTCCCATACCACCATATCCTTCCCCCTCCGATGTAACTGTACATTATATGAACAACCGCAGACGGCATTGAGATTTCTTGAGAGAGAGAGAGAACTGGGTGCCGGAGTTCGGCCGGCCGAGGTAACTATATCTGTTCCAGTATCATATAATAAAGTAGATTTTGATAATGTCAAATGTCTCTTCTTTGGATTATTGTAGCCAATATTATATATATATATATATATTGGCTACAATAATCCAAATATATATATATATATATATATATATATATTAGAAATATGTAATAATAAAAAAATTATGTTATAATAAAAAAAATTCAAGTTATATTATCATCACCAAAGAAGCAAATTCACGCCCATAATGCTGATAAGAGAAGAGAACAGCACCAGCCCAAATTCGATGATTAGTCAGAGTTAAATTCCTCCTCAGGTCTGAGTATTTAACTCTAACTAACCCAAACACATGCCTGTTTCAGATAGAGCAATAGTACATTACTATAAATACTCCAACCCAGACTACAGGCATCAAAAAATGAAAATAGGATACATTAAGAAAATTTGTATTAAATATATTGGCATGAAATATAAATATATATATATATATATATATATATATATATATAAATCTGTTTATTTTTATATAATTATTGTCTCTGTGTGTGTCTTTTCACACCTTCCAGCAGTCCCCCTGGTTATCTAAAAGATAATCTTTGTACACTTAGGTTCTGTCCCATGGTCGATAGTAGCTGATATATAAAGCCAAATTTTCAATTTCTCCACTGCAGGCAGATTTTCCTTTTCTTTCTTTTTTCGAAAAATCTTTTCAGACTTTTCAGAAGCTCTCCAGTGACTTAGAAAGCTGAATCTTTGTGCACTTATAGAATACAATACAAAGCAGAACCTAACAAAGTTGGATTTTTAATTCCCTTCCTTAAACTTTTTCAGACCCTGCAATGTAAATTCAAGGAAATTCTTTGTATGGCTGGAGTGGTGTAAGTGGTACAAAACCAAGAGACCTAACTCCAAGAGTAAACCAAGAAAAATTTCTGCAGAATGTTTTATTTATGCTTTTAGTGTTTGAAAAACTCCTGGAAAAATGCTCAAACCCTCTTGGAAACAGATTTAAGTATGAACCCTGAGTCTAGCAAATTTTCTGACTGCAATTATAAAAAAAATACTGGCTATTCCATGCTGATAAGCATGTAAGTGCAAAATGAGTCTATCGATGCTGTTCTGAAATTTAAGTAAAATCCTAATTTTGAAATGCCTTATATTTCATTTCTTTTGAGATCTACATTCATTGTTGTAGTGCATAACAATATTAAAAATACTTGGGAAAATATCACTTTATTTATACTACCAGTAAATGTACCTGGCATTGCCCGGGATTTAAGATGACTTCTGATTAAAATATTATATATCGGAACATACAGCAAAGTTTAGAAAACTAAATAACACTTTTATGATATGCTTAGAACAAAATATAAATAACGTGCTGTGCAGACATAATACACCTTAAATAAGTAGGCAGGGTGCATAAAATTTGGGTATACGGCTTTCATTAGCTTAAGCTAAAAAGCATAGTCTTTAAAATACTTTGGTAGTTTTGAATCTCGGCTTCTAATTATGTTAAACTAATATATTTATATTCCTTTCAGAACACCCCACATTGAGAACACAAAACATTAACTTAGATGATTAATTCAGAATGAAAAAAAAAAGTTTTTTATATGAAAAATAAAATTCAAAAAATTAAATGCTCAGCGAGTTATCAGAATTTTGCCATGTTTTAATAAGATTCATAATGATAATATAATACCAAAATAAAAATAATTAGAATAAAATCTTTTAAATTAGCAAAGTTAGAAAACCAGTGAATTAAATCCATTTCTTTTGGAAATAATTCTTTTTTCATGTAGACAAAATGCCTAGACACCTGCTTTTGTAACTTTTGCATCAGAAATTGCCAGTTTGAAAAGAAATTTATTTTGAAGTCAAAATTTTGATGGATTTTCGACTTTAAATGTTCACAACTTTTAATCTAATTCAAAATTAAAATAAAAAAAACCCTGAACCGCATTTTCCGGGTACCTGAAGTATCTCTTTACTGAATTTTGTGGCTGTTTGAAGCTTCACTATTTTGCTACAGATGCACAGACATCTTCTTTTATTATGCAAGATGGTATAAAAAATATAAATGGATACCAAATTACTCCCATATGGCTAAACATTTATAAAATCTTAGGTCGGAGGCTTTCTTTCAGCATTTACACTGAAATGCTAGTATTACGATTATGCTGAAATATTTTAATAAATATATCCAACTTACATTTAAGACAGCTTCATATGCCTTTTCTACATCTCCCATATTTGAAAACCTTCTCATAATCATAGGCTTTAGTTCTGGAAACTGAAAAAGATATTCTATAAATAAAAGTAATAGTTGCAAATAAAACAATAAAAAATGAAATGAGTTAGCTAACAGATAAACTGAAAAGTTAATTCTCACAGATGCATACAGGATTTTTAAGAAATCAAAACATCTAGTTTTTAAATGCAGACTGCAGTAAGCTTTAGAGGGAGGGGTGAATACCCAAAACAACTTAAAAAATAAATTAAAATGAATTACAAGTAATTTCACAAATCCAATGATTTGGGAACAAATTCAAATTCTAGTTCTGATTTTCACCCTACTTGCCAATTCGCATTTCACACTATTGTGCTGTGGTAATCTATCTGAGATAGTAAAGAGTCTACAAGATATCAATTACTAGTACAAATCCAATTTACAAAAATATTTTGCATAACATTTATTCCCACAAGTCTTGTTATTTATAAACTTTTATAGATATTTTTGACATTGTTTTCTTACAAATGCATTTTGCTTTCTTATTTCAAATTAAAATGCATATTTTAAATTAAAATATATATTTTTAAATATATTCACAGATGTGGTGTAATTACAAGAAACATCATCTTGTAATTACATCTAAGGAAGTAATCATTTTAAAAATGAGTAATTACACCTGGCTGGATTCGAACAAGCAACCTTTGAATCTACCTTCATGTCTTATGATATAAATATTACACAGAACTGTCTAACACCTGGCAGAGATAAAGTGAAAAATATATCTGATGTATATGAAAACAATGAACTTTTCTATAAACAACCTCAAGTTTGTAATTTAAATTCAATTTAAACAAGTTAATTAATTCTATTACGAAAAATTTTAATATACTGGGCCCTCAGTTTGATATGCTCAACAACTCCCATTTTAGATGTGTAGACATCAAATATTTTATTCTTACTAGATTTTTCAGTTTTCAGCAATTACGGCAAAATTGGATCTATAAAAAATATGTTGAGCAGTACGAGCACCTACAGACTAAAAGTTCTACCAATCGGATAGATTGGCAAATAATCCTGTGATCACGAACATTTAAATAAAAATCCAGCAATTCAGGCGTATTTACCAGCACATGAATGAAAAAAGTTTAAAATCCTTTATCAAAACTTTTTATTTACTTAGTTCAATTATATTGCTGGATGCATGGCGTTATAAAATTATATTGTTAAAGGTATGATGTATGGGGTTATAAAATTATATTATTTGATGCATGGGTCATAAAATCGTATTATTTGATGCAGAGTTGGAGAGAAAATGATGATATGCTGTTTCATAAGAATTTTCTAAACACTTATGAGTTAAACAAACATTTTAAATTAACTTCTTTTATTACACTGTTTTATTTAGATTGGTTTCTCTGTTTGGGTCAGATCTTGAAATCAATTTTGGACCCACTTTTAGTGAGGCAATTTTCTTGAAATCTTACACACATACATACTTGCAACGACAATACAACATTTCATCAAATTTGAGTAGATCGCCTCCTCAGATTCTGATCAACCCCTCAAAATGGTCTGTAAAAATCCCATAGCTGTCAGATAGTTTAAAAATTTTTTCATATATATATATATATATATATATATATATATATATATGTACATATATATATATATATGTACATATATATATATATACACATATATATATATGCATATATATATACATACATATATATACATATATATATACATACATACATACATACATATATATATGAGGTTGATCACGATACACGTGGTGGAAGAAGAAGGGTTCATGCCGCATGGTAATACAAATTTTCTTAATGTATCCTATTTTCATTTTTTCAATTTTTGTTGCCTGTAGTCTGAGTTTAAGCATTTATAGTGATGTGCTATTGCTTAATCTGAAACAGGCATTTGTTTGGGTTAATTAGAATTAAATACTCAGACCTGAAGATGAATTTTGTTCTGATTAATCATCGAATTTGGGACGGTGCTGTTCTTTTCTCTTATCGGCATTGTGGCCGTGAATTTGCTTCTATGGTGATGTTGATATTACTTGAATAATTTTTTTTTTTTTTTACATAATTCTTATTATTACATATTTCAAATATATATACATATATAGCAGAGTTTCCCCCAGGATTAAAAAAGGGCAGGGTGCTGTTACCAGAAAAAGGGCAGTTCTTAATAAAAAAGGGCACATATTTTTTATGTTTGAATAACATTTATGCTTGGGATTTTTATGACGAAAATCAGAGTTTTGCAAAAAAATGTAAACACTTTTGTCGCGTATACTTCCAAGTCTAATACACAAAAATGTAAATATATTTTCTTGTTTTGTAGGAAATAGGGTCAAGATTGTGAATATATAAAATTAATTTCAATTTTTTAATATTTTGAACTTGTTTTTTGAAAAGTATCTGTCCGAGCAAGTTTTTTTTTCTTCATTTTGCTTATTTTCACTCGAATTATCTTCGAAACCATAAAAGACAGATATAAATAGCAAGGGATAAAAATATGTATTAGGAAACTTAGTTGCTAAATTTATATTAATATTTTTAAAAAGTGCTTATAGTTTTCGAGTAATCGTTTTGTTGAGTTGAAGAAGATTAAAAATTTCCCCTTTTTTAAGTTTGTAATGCTATCTCAAAAACTAAACCTGTAAACAATTATGCAAGAATATAGCTCTTTGAAATCTCTACAAGTGTATATAATTGGATTTTAGATGAGCTCTTTGTTTGCGAAGTAAAGTGGTTATAATTTCGATATTTTAGTATTTTAACCTGGGTTTTTCAATGTGTGGGAAAGCTTTAATTTACTTAAAATGTTACTATTGTTTCAGCTGAATCTGTCACTTACTCCTTGGTGAAATATGTGTGCATAAGTATGAGATAATCTTATTTTGTTTAAAAAATTAGGGCATTAAATGAACTTGGAGATTCTAAAAATGTGTAATGATTGGTTAGGTTTGAACAAAAGAAATGAAAATATACATATTCAAGTACATATTTATGTGCCGCCAGACAAGTCTATAGATTATAGGTCAGGTTGATTTCAGGTCAGATAAGTTTAATTTATATACTGAAAAACAAGTTCATAAAATAATTTTATATTTTAACCTGAAGTCTATGGTCTATAACATCCAGATAAAATCGTTGTGAAAACTAAAGTACTAACTAGCTATAAACAGTTAGCGAGACATTTGTAGCAAATTGGAATCCTGTAAACAATATAAATGAATCTGAAAATATCGAATAGCTTCATTGAACTTTACTGAAGTTTTATTTTACAAAATGTTATTCATTCAAAACCATTTTGGCTTTATCAGACTGGAGCCACCACCACTAAGGTATGAAAATGTTTCTTTTGTTGAGAACAAATTTATCATTGAATAAATGCAATTTTTACATCAAATGCAATTATAGTCTTGAGCAATTGGGTTTATTAGCAATTACAATTATTGAATTTATATAAATTTAGAGTTTATTAAATTTAAAAAGTAGAATATTAAATTTTGATTTTTAGTATTTTCTCATTAGTCAATGAGGTTTGATGATTTTAAGGGATAAGATATATTTAAACGTTAAAAATATTTATTAATTGTTTGTTGTTATATATTGATTACAAAAAAAAAAAAAAAACTGATTTAAATAACTAAATAAAATTCTAGAAAGCTCCATAAAATCACCGTATAAAGAAAGTATTGAACAATGGATTGGCAAATGTTTAGCTGCTAAGTTAATCATTATTCCATGGAGCAGGGTTATTAATAGTGATGCGCGGACAACGTACGTTCGTGTGTCCGCGCAGCATCCGTATCTTTAGCCGTAAACTCGCGTAGCGGACGAGTACGCGAACAACTACTGCATACCTCCCTAAAGCCGGCGTATCGTTATTAAATGAGCTTGATTATTATTGTTATTGCATGCGTCCGCGGAGCGGGTCAAAGACTAGTCGCTAATATGAGGGGGGTTATTTTGTGTTTCAAATCTGCTATGCTGATGTCGTGCAACGGGCTAATCTGTTAATCCATAAGCCCGGATAGTGCGCGTATTCATAACACAATGTCACACGATTTGCATGCGTCTGCACAAGGTATATATCGTTATTGTATGCGGATTACATACACTCGTTGAAAGAGGGCGCTTAATTTTGTAAATCCACTACACGAATTAAATATGTCGAATCGTTATTGCATGGAGCTGAGTTATCGTCATATTATATATAACGCGTACTACATCCGTCTGCGTAGTAGTCGGGTCAGGGCCGCTCATACAAATTTCTGGGTTACCCTTCATATTTCGTTTTCCTCTTTTGTGCATTCTTCATGTCTTCTCCTCCCTCAAAAAATTATTGGGGGCCCAACCACTTGAGTGGTGTCCGACCCTCCTTATGGACGGCCGTGGTCAGATACACAGTCAATAGCTATTGCATGGCCTGCATTGAGAGCAAATCAGCTACGCGAATTAAATATGTCCGCGTATCATTATTGCATGGAGCAGAGTTTTCATTATATTGTATATAACGCGTAGTAGTCATATCAAGGCCGCCCATACAAATTCCTGGGTTCCTTTTCATATTTCTCTTTTGTGCATTTTCCTCCATGTCTTCTCCTCCCTCAAAAATTGTTGGGGAGTCCGGGTCCCACCACTTGAGTGGTGTTCGATCCTCTCTAAGAGCAGCGGTGTACAAATACACAGTCGATAGCTATTACACAAACAATAAATAGGAGTACTTTTTACCGTGACTTTCGCGCGTAGCGGAGATACGTAGTCTGCAACAAGAAAGCATATTAAGAGAATTTTCAAAAAGCCACTAGGCTGGTAGCTAAACGCAATTAGTAAACAATATAAAGAAAATAAGCTCTCCCATATTTCATTCAAGCCGGCTAAATTCACCGCGCTAATCTAACTTTTCTCCCCCATCCTTTCTATCATTCTCGGGTTTTGACTGAATCGGCCGAATCAACGTAAACATCTTCTCGCAAATGGCGCAGAGAACCCTAGTCCGGAAGTCTATATTTTTAAATATTTGTTTTAGAGCAAATATGCGTACGGGGTTTACATTTACAGAATTTTATAACTCAAATGCATATCAAACATGAAATAATTTAACAAAAATTTAAGTTGAAAAAGAAAACTGTTTTGAAAGTTTTCATCAGATGGAAGAAGGAACGTACGTGCTTAATATTCCCGTTTCTGTTTTGTTTCTTTTAGGGGAGGAAAAGTGATTGATATGAGGCTGTCAATCTTCTTTTTATTGGTACTAGATCACCCTTTTTCTTTCTTTGAAGGAGGAGGGAGCAAGGGGGGGGGGGAGAGACACGATCAAAATTTACGGTAATGAACGCAGAGAAAGGGCTTTGGGACTTATCTGAACTGGTTAAATTTCGTTTGAGGACAGACATTGCTCTCATAACAAAAGGCTAAGCAGGAGATCTGATCTGCTAACAAAAGGGCAGGGAGGGCGCTTTTCTCGTACAAAGGGCAAGGAGGGCGCTGTTCTGGTAAAAAAAGGGCAGGCAGGGCGCTGCGCCCTTCCAAAAGTGCCTGGGGGAAACTCTGATATAGCAACTGGCAACTGGATGCTCTCTGACATCCAAGCTCGGTATTCGAAAACTTGTTGGGGTTTTCCTAGATCGTTATCCAGCTACCAACAATATCCTTTTACTTCTATGACTATTCCATCTTCATTCGGTACATCCAGCCAGTATTCTTTGTTCACTTCATATAACTTCCAATCGTACAGCCATGCTACACTAAATAACACACTTAAATTTAAATCTTGTAATTCTAATAGATGTAAAACTTGTCCGTTTGCTAATAGTAATCAGATCAATTGTAGCAATAATCTTGTCTTCTGTAAAACATATAATTGCATCTACCAAATTAAATGTAAAAAATGTAATATGTCATATATAGGTCAAACCAGCAACCCTCTGCACCTCCGAATTAACGTACACAGGAATCACATAAAATTTTTTTCAAATAATGCAACTACCCTTAATGAATCAAAATATGAATACGAACATTGGTTCGACAACATTGAAATTAGTATTCTGTGTATTCAAAAAAATTATTATGACAGATTGTTTCTTGAAAATGAATTCATTTGTGCACACAAAACTATTTTTCCATATGGACTCAATCAAATATTTAATCATCATAATATAGTTAAAAAGTCCTTTAATTATCCTAATGAAGACCATAATATATATAATTCCTTCAACAATCATAAAAGTAAATCAAAAAGAACTAAAAGAGCAAGTAAATATAATAAAAAATTGCCCTCATTATCTGAACTAAAAAATGCCATCTTTCAGCAACATGCAAATTTTAAAATTACTTTTGATTGGAAACAATGTAAAAACTGGATTTTCGCAATTAAAAAACAGCAATTAAATATGGTATATAACCTTTTTCTAAGTACTGCATTTGATAACATTCATTTTAAACATTTATTCTATGATTTGCTCATAACCAGAAGTAAAAATCTTAATGTTTATTTATATGTCACAGACTTAAACTTTAATGATGAATCAAAACAATATACTAAAATAAACAAATATTGTACCTTGAATTTCACTAATTCTGTCTTAAATAATCTGAAGATAAATAATTTTTTAAAATCGGTTTCCAATTACTTTCCAGTCAAACATGTAAATCCTAAAATTGCTTATAAATATGATAAACCGCTAGGACGTTATATTTTCAATTATAATCAAATTGCCAAATCAATAGATATTAATCAAAACTATGAATTGGATAAAGAGTCATATTGCCACTGTCATTTAAAAAAATACAAAGACTTCGTAGATAAACACCATGGGCATGTTATAACGGGAAATCTAAATATTATTAATTATGATGCACTAAGATCACTGATGTCACTGGGTACTAAGTACCGTTTACCTACTAAATTTAAACATAAATTAATATGTAAAGGTTTATTTCTTGACTTAAATAAATTTATCTATAAAATCAGTTATAAATATCAAATCCCTGTAGAAGCATTTAAACCCTGGAGAGTCTTAATAGAGCAATACTTAAATCATTATATATATAATCAGAAAATTATTAATTCATATAAACTTAATTCAATTAAAAATGATATTAAAGAAATACAAAATGATTTTGTCATTACATATGTTGATAAAGCAAGTGGTAACTACTCAATTATTTGTAAATATTATTATAAAAATACCCTTCAGTCACACTTACTTAATAATCAAATCTATAATTTACATAAAACTAACCTTAAAATCTTATACAATAGAATATCAGCCAAATATAAGCAAATCCATCTAAAAAATAGTTGTAATAACATTCCATATATTGTTTTAGTACCCAAGTTTCATAAATCTCTTGTTGCTTTTCGAACCATTACCAGTGGGCATAATTCTTGCATTACTAATGCTGGAAAATTATTATTAAAGATATTACATGAAGTATCCTTGTCAGATGAAATCTCAAATAATTGTCATATTGTAAAAAACAGTTTTGAATTAGTTAAGAAATTGAAAACTCTTACTAATATTCAAAGTATTTATACCTTTGACTTCAAAGATTTGTTTAATAATATAAATATAGATGATCTGTAAAGAATTATTTTAGGAATTTTTGAAAAATATAATATCAACCTAAAATATTCAAATTTTCTTTTTAAAAAATTACTTAACTTCACTCTTTATGAGAATTATATTCAACATGGTGGTACTTTTTTTAAACAACAGGTTGGTATCCCACAAGGGGTGTGTGCCTCATCATTGTTAGCTAATCTGTATTTATTCTTCTATGAAAAAAACATTAATCCAAGCTTGCATAATATGCACATGTTTAGATATTTAGATGACATTTTATGTGTATCCCCAAATAATATCCCTATAGTATTAAACTTTTATCCAAAAAATTTACAATTAAATGCAAGTAATAATGACTCTAATGTTGCAAACTTTTTAGATTTAAATTTAAATTTACAAAATTGTAATATGGTTATAAACTTGTATGATAAAAGACAGGATTTTAAATTTAATACATCAAAAATTCAACATTTTGACTCTTGTTTGCATATATCTGTATTTAGAAATATTATAATAAACCAGGCTCTTAGAATCAATAAAATTTGTGATGAATATTATAGATTAACGCATTTTATGGAATTATTGAGTACAGCGACTAATAATGCATATCCCCCCAAGTTTGTTATTAAAATTATCAACTCAGTGTATCAACTTTCACTCGATAACATCCTAGAAAACTTACAGTTTCTTAGAAAACTTACAGACTAACATACAGTTTCAAAAAAAAAAATATATATATATATATATATATAATTATTTATTAATTATATATATAAATAAAAATAAAAAATAATAAACTAAGTCAAAAACATTAGAAAAATCAAAAATCGGAAAATAAGATGCATTAACATTAATGTTTTGAATTTTATTTTCGCAAAAAAATTAACTTTTGTCAGTATTGAAACTATGTTTTGAGCGCCCTTATAATGGTGTATAGTGGCATTCTCGTTTATCCAGTTTTCCTCTGAATTACTTGTTTAGTAAGAATTTTCGTCTTTGATTCATATTCATATTCAGGACTGCATATTTGGGAAGTTAATATTCTGAATTGCTTGTCCGGTTTCCAGCTTAGACTCACTGGCCGGGTCTGGGAGTATTACCGTGAACGTTCGTACTGCCTCCCTGGTAGAATTTCGACTTGTTCATTCCGGTGTTTCTAGATTAAGCTGTTAAGGTTGATCACGATACACGTGGTGGAAGAAGAAGGGTTCATGCCGCATGGTAATACAAATTTTCTTAATGTATCCTATTTTCATTTTTTCAATTTTTGTTGCCTGTAGTCTGAGTTTAAGCATTTATAGTGATGTGCTATTGCTTAATCTGAAACAGGCATTTGTTTGGGTTAATTAGAATTAAATACTCAGACCTGAAGATGAATTTAGTTCTGATTAATCATCGAATTTGGGACGGTGCTGTTCTTTTCTCTTATCGGTATTGTGGCCGTGAATTTGCTTCTATGGTGATATTAATATTACTTGAATTGTTTTTTTTATATTTTTTTTTAAATTTTATTTTTATATAATTCTTATTATTACATATTTCAAATACATACATATATATATATATACATATATATACATACATATATATATATATATACATATATATACATACATATATATATATATATACATATATATACATACATATATATATATATATACATACATACATATATATATATATACACAGGGTGGATAAAAAATCATGATTTTTTTAAAAAAATCAAAAAAATCAGATTTTTTTTATTTAAATCAGATTTTTTTTATTTAAATCGGATTTTTTTTATTTATATTAGCCTTTTTCAAAATCAATTTTTTTATATTTTTCAGATCAGAAGGTAGGTTAGACTATATTAATGTACCGTATAATTTAAAAAAAATTAATTGAATATATATTAATATAAGATTAAAAAATATATGTAGGGAAAAAACCAAAGACTTTTTAAATAAATAGGGTTTTTTTTAATTGGGTTATTTTATTCAATTTATAAATCTAGGCTATATTAATTATATGGAACTATTATGCGGTTTTAAGTTCTTTATTTGAATTTATATTAATAAAGAGCTATGATATCTTAAAATCTATTAGTTTTGATATTATGAAAGACTTGAAAAAAAGGGAAGGGATTATGATAAGCTTATTAAAAAGTCAAGATTTTAGAGAAAGATGATGTTTTTAAGTATTAATATTTAATAATACTTTTTTCATTTATATAATAAAAACGTACCATTTAACAGGTAATTTCATTCATCTGAGTCTCTTAAATGATTTTTTATTAGTACAAATTTCTAACACTGGAAATTGGAAAAAAAAAAAAAAGCATGAAAATACAAATGTAAGTAAACAGTAAAGTAATACAGCAAACTCTCGCTATAATGACTCTCTTTCTCGAGACGTTTCCAATATATCGACCAGAGACTTTGGCCCTGGATGCATTCTCATAGATGTTATGTGTGATCTTTATAACTACCTTTGGTTATTACGACCCACATTCAATGGTCCCGCTGGGATCATTATATCGAAAGTCTACTGTACAATGTTTATTTTACAAAAAAGCGTTTAGGACATAGTATTTAATTTAAAGCTTCATACAGAAAAACTAATTTTCCAGCTTTTTCATTGCCCAACTTATTTCTAAGAGTGGAATGTACTAATCCATATATAGAAAATATACGTTCCACAGATGCAGAGGTAGCTACTGCAGTAAAAAGTTGCTGAATAGCCTTGCTGATGATTTTGCTGTCTGTAGAGGTAGCTATACAGCATTAAAATGTGTTTTCCACCATTTCAAGGGTGACATTTGGGAAACAACATCTTGCTCAAATAGAAAATTATAAAACAGATCAGCCTTGCCTGAAAACTTCATTATTATTGGCATAAAACTTGTCGTATACTTTTCAATGGCAAAGGTGAATGCTAATTTTTTCTCTGTTTCTGTCAGCTTGCTGCCACAATATCGAGGGTCTAATAAATATGATAAAAAGTGAGGAGCACCCAGTGTTTGATTGTAGCGGATGGAAAAATGCTTCATGTTTGTTTTATTTATTTTTTGTTCAGTCAAATTTTCTTCTAGCTTTTTCCCATATGTGCACAGCTGTGGAAATTGAGCAGCTATCTTTTTGCTCTGCATTTAAAGATAGGGAAATCGGTTCAAGCTTTTTGAGCATGTCTTCAGCATTTCTTTTAATTGAAAATTCAGGACTCTGTTGTACACAAGGATATCAATTTTATCTCTGAATTCCTCACATATTTTCATCAACTTTGACCAATGTTTTATGTAAATGGTCAAACATGGTATTCCATTGAACATCTTGGCAAAACCAATTTTTGGCCACCTTCTTCTTTATATTTTGCTGCAGCAAAGTGGTTGTTCCTAAAATACGTTATAATTTGAACAATGTGTTCTTTCACATTCGGATTCAGTCAAATTAGGGCTATTAAGACACACGCATATGGGAAATGTTATGATTATAACCCCCCCTCCCCCAATTTTGAAGGATATAGAAGCTATGGTTACATATC